>JAHWFP010189567.1:0-17167 GCA_023313725.1 Lithobius niger | reverse complement strand
TGGCGCGTCGACAACTTTGTCATTAGCGCCAACCTCAGTCACAGTGCAGTGGTCCGGATTGCCACTGCACCACACATTACAGAGATGTTATTCAAACCCCTAATCTAAATCTTGTCATACATCTGTACCTCCTGCAAAAATTGAAAAAACACCGGACAGGAGGACAGACTTATCGCCCAACTGACGCGCAATGTCATGCGGAAGATGGAACCGACGACGAACACCATCAAGATGGCGACAATCAACAAGTAAGTGCCGGACCGTAAGTGGCCGTCAACACCAAGAACATTCAGGAGGGTCAACCCCCCGCAAAAGGAAACAGTGAGTAAGCCGGGTGTGAGCAATTCGCAAACGGGCCAACACAACCTCCTCACGGCGACTGCGGCGACACACCGAGTGCCACTCCTCGACAGTGCCTTTAATGGCCCGTAACTTATTACCGTCCTGTCTGTCCCACAAGGTTTGCCAAAAAGCGTGTAACCTCAGACGCAGAGTTGGAAAGGCATCTGAGGGAACAAGGCTGAGATCCCTACCGAGAGGGCCAGAAAGGGCCCCTTTCGCAGCATAATCAGCTTGTTCATTCCCTGCTATCCCAACATGGCCCGGGATCCAGCAGAAAAGCACGGTTTTCCGCTGGTCAGGCAAGCGGGAAAGCAAAGCTTGGACACGTTGTGTCAAGGGGTTCCGAGGATTGTAATTCGCCAAGGACTCCAGGGCACTCATGGAATCACTAAAGAAAATGAAATGCGTGCCCTGAAGGTCAAGGATCCAATCCACCGCCAAACCAAGAGCCAAAAGCTCTGCAGAGAACACAGAATAGCCTGATGGAAGGCGATGGGCAACCGTCACTCCCTTACAAACACAAGCACAAGCCACGCCAGCGTCTGACTTCGACCCATCAGTAAACAGCCGCTGATAACCGGCGTACTGAGAACACAGCCGCCGGAACTCCTGTAAGTACCGTGCAGGTAGAGTGGAACCCTTCGGGAGGGACGCCAGACCGAAAATGAAAATGCCACTTGGGACAAGCCAAGGGGCTACTGGCATTCCCCCAAGCCTCAAGACGCTGGGCATTTCAAAGGCTATCTCCTGACAGGACTGCTGGAGCCTATCGCGGAAATCACCCTTACCCACCCTGCGTCTACCGACTCGCAAGTCTGGCCCAAACACCATGGACCAAGCAGGACTGGATTCCACAGCACGTAAACGCACAGCATACTGAATGGCCAGCTTTCGCCGACGAATGGCCAAAGGTGGCTCCGAGGCCTCAGCATAGAGGCTGACCACTGGAGAAGTTCGAAATGCCCCAGTCGCCACACGCAGGCCACTGTGATGCACAGTGTCCAACATCTGGAGAGTCGAGTCACTAGCCGAACCATACACCATGCACGCATAATCAAGTTTGCTGCGGACAAGGGCTCTGTAGAGGCGCAACATGACAGCGCGATCGGCACCCCATGAAGTGCCCGACAGAACCCGCAAGATGTTAAGTGCCCGCAAAGACTTGTCTTTAAGTTGGCGCAAGTGTGGAAGCCAAGATAACCTGGAATCGAACACCAGACCCAGGAAACGTGCCTGTGGGACAACAGGAATCTGCGCCTGCCCCAAGTACAGGCAAGGATCTGGGTGCAGCGTTCGTTGGCGGCAAAAGTGAATGCACACAGTCTTGTCCGGAGAAAACCGGAAACCATTACTGACCGCCCAGGTCTGGACTTTGTTAATCGCCAGCTGTAGCTGCCGCTCGCAGGTCTGCATGCGAGCTGCCCGAAAGCGCAGGCCGAAGTCATCGACAAACAATGACTGGGGAACAGCAGCTTGCTGAGCAATGGGGTTGATCCCATTAGCAAACAAGATGACAATAAGAACCCCTCCTTGAGGCACATCATTCTCCAAGACAAACGGGCGGGAAAGAGTCGCCCCGACACGAACACGAAAAGAACGGCCTGAGAGGTAGGCGGAAAGCAACAGTGGCATCCGTCCCCTCAAGCCACAGTTATAGAGATTACGGAGAATCCCATAACGCCAGGTCGTATCATAAGCCTTCTCCAAGTCAAAGAAAACCTGAACCAGATGTTGACACAGGCGAAAAGCCTCCCTCACATCCGATTCAAGGGCAACCAGATGATCGATGGTTGACCGAAAACGTCGAAAGCCACACTGGGACGCAGATAAGAATCCGCGTGATTCCAGCACCCAGACCAACCTCTCACTGACCATCCGTTCCATAAGTTTACAGACAGCTAGTCAGAGCGATTGGGCGATAACTGGAAGGAGCAGTAGGGTCTTTGCCCGGTTTCACAATCGGGATGACCACTGCTGTCCTCCACGCTGCCGGAACAGAGCCTTCTGCCCACACACGGTTGAACATCTCCAGCAAGAACTGCTTGGAGGCAAGAGGCAGATGTTTCATCAGCTGATAGTGAACATCATCAGGCCCTGGGGCGGAGTCATGCGACTTGGACAAAGCTGAAACAAATTCCTGCCTGGTGAACGGTAAATTGTACTCCTCTAGCCCGTCGGAGCGAAAGTCTAGAGAGTGAGCCTCTTCTCTACGCTTTATTCTGAGGAAACCAGGATCATAATGGTTATCACTCGAGACCCGCGCAAACGCAGACGCAAGACAGTCGGCGATATCGGGCACAGAAGAGATCACGGTATTCGCCACCTTCAGCTGTGAAACCGGGGAAGGCACGGTCTTCCCCGAGATATGGCGCACCTTCCGCCACACCTGCTGAGAAGGCGTGGAGCGCGTTATCGACGAAACATAAACTGCCCACGAAGCACGTCTAGCCTCACGGATGACAAACCTGGCACGGGCACGACAGCGCTTAAAGGCTACAAAGTTGTCAGCAGTTGGGCTGACTGTAAACGCACGCAACGCTCGCCGGCGGGCCTGAATGGCCTGCCCGCAAGCAGGTGTCCACCACGGAATAGGAACCCGCCGCGGCTGAGTGGACGTACGCGGGATAGTAGCATGAGCAGCAGCAAGGACCACGTCAGCGAAATGAGTGGAAAGTTCATCCACATCAGAAAAGTCCTCAACCGCACGCTGAAATACAGCAGCCTCAGCAAAAGCTGACCATTCAGCACGTTTAAGCGCCCACCGGGCTGGCCTGGAAGCCACAGAACCCCCTTGTGTTGTGGACAACACAATGGGGAGGTGATCGCTTCCATGCAGATCGGCAGTGACACCCCAAGTGAAGTGAACTGGGATAGCCAGCGAGCAAAAGGCTAAGTCCACCGCTGACCAATTGCCCGTGGCCAGGTTACAGTGTGTCATGGCTCCATCGTTCAGGATGCAAACAGACCCCCTCTGCATCCACTCCTCAAGGATCCTCCCTTTGTTGTCTGTATGAGGTCCCCCCCACTGGACATGGTGGCTGTTAAAGTCGCCCAGCAACAGAAAAGGGGCAGGAAGCTGGCGGACCAGGTCCTCCAGGTCACCAACCCCAAAGACCTCATCCGGTGGCAAATAAAGCGAACAGACAGTAATATCCAAATGGAAAGAAACACGAACTGCTACCGCCTGAAGCCTAGTGTGCAGAGGCACACTGGCATGCGGCTGAGAGTGTTGAACCAGTACTGCAACACCACCATGTGCACGTGGCACAGGGTCAGCATCCAGACGGTAGACAGAATAACCTCGAACAACCGGATTATCTGACGCCTTAAAGCAGGTTTCGTGTAGACAGCAGCACAGAGGTCGCCAATGCGACAAAAGCAGCCGCAGCTCTTCGGCATGGGTCCGATAACTTTGGCAGTTCCACTGAACGATGGCATGCGCAGGCATTAGGGCGGGCTGAAGACTGAATCATTCTCCTCAACTCCTCCTCTGGGCGATCCGAAAACATCCGAATCCTCACCCGAATCAAAAGATGGAGTGAGGTTCAGAACGAAGATGTCCTCGGAAGGAGGAAAAAGTTCTGGAGAATTGGAACAGGAAATCTCTCCCTGTTCCATGGGCAAAGAAGTATCAAGATGTTGAGGGGACACAACGGACCCCTCAGCAAGCTGGCCGTTCAACGACAGTTTCACTTTCTCTCCTGGTGGCGACGTCCCCACGGGTGGTGATGAGGCCTTACCAGCAGGAGCCTTTTTCTTCAACTTTTTCTGTGGTTCACTCCGGGCAGGCGGAGGCTTAGCTGAAGCCCCATCCTGCTTGGGAACAGTTACAGTAGCAGGAACAGCAGCAGGAGCAGAAGCATTTGCAGGCTGGGCAGATGTCGACGGCAAGGCAGCAACCGGGTCCGAAGGACCCAAAAGACCCTGCAGAGATGGATGTTGCTGGGTCAACAAAGTAATAAGCTTGCCCACCGTCATCGTCAAAGACCTGAGCTCAGAACGTAAATCTGCCAAATCAGCAGACTCACTAACTGGGCCAGGCGTTGGCGCACTGCACACCTGCGCAAAAGAACGAGTCATTGCCGGCGCCGGTAGCCTGGCTTTCTTTCGGGCCTCCGAGTAGGAAAGCCCGTCCTTCACCTTTAGTTCCTGCACTCGACGTTCCTCAACATAAACACGACAGTCGCGTGAAGAGGCTTGGTGCTGACCACCGCAGTTGACGCACTGCTTCGGGCCAGCACAGTCAGCGCCTTCATGGGCTGCCTGAGCACAGGAAACACAGGTAGGCCTACCTTTACACGAGCCGCTGGTATGGCCGAAACGTTGACAGCGGAAACACCGCATCGGATTCGGAACGTAACTCCTGACCTTCAAGCGCAGGTAACCGGCAGTAATGTGCTGCGGTGCAACTGGCGTATCAAATGTCAGGAAAAAGGTGTCAGTTGGCTGGGCACCATTCTCGCCTTTCCGTGTCAAACGCCTCACAGCCGTAACACCCCGTGACTTGAGTTCGTCAAGGATGGCATCATCACCGAGACCCCTCAAATCAAAGCATGTCACGACCCCCTTGCTGCTGTTCAAAGTACGATGCGGCTCGACATCGTAACTTTAAGGGTTGTAAACCTGTGGTGCCATCTGTTAAAAAAATATATTTGAGCTTTCCAACCCACTTCCACGGTTACATGGTTGGCAGGAATTTGGTGTGGTGCCCCCAGGAAAGCGGCGCCCTAGGCGGCTGCCTTGCTTGCCTTACCCTTCCTACGGCCGTGACCCGAAGTTGTTGGTTAGTTCGGCATCCACGGAAGCCACACTATCCGACGCGCAGCACTGGTTGACCAAAGCAGGTTGCTCCTCCGAGCCGTAAGTGAGCAATCCCTCCCTCAGAGTACCCAACCTCGGGTAATGTAACTCGACAACTTGTTAATCACCTAGACGGTATTTGATATTAAAAAAAAACAGGAACATGGGAGCATTATTAATAAGACTAGCTACGTCAGCGTCCGCGTAAGCCGAGTCATCGTCTTTCAACAACCTCCCTTTAATCAGGAGGTAACTGTTGGCAACGTGCTGAAATAAATCTTGGTTTTCAACGTGTATGCAGAGATTTCTGAATTTACGTTGTTGAGATTAGTGCCAACAATAGGATTGTATTCGTGGTAGCTGTAAGACTCGACCGAGGAATCGTAAACCAAAGGTTCGTTGATTTTTAAGTAATCTTCTACTACGCTCACTTTCTGGGTGTTGTTATAAATTTGATAAAAACTTTGTTTCTAGGCGTCAAACCGTTTGTTTTTTTATTATTAGAGTTAAAATTAAGAAATAGTCCTTTCCCTTTTTTCCAAACATGAGCATTTTATTATCTTTTATTTAATTTGTAGATCTGAAATGAAGACGCACCGTGAGCGTCTCGCTGTTTAATCTAACGGCTCGTTAGTCTCAGACGTGAACCAGACTCATATATTTCTGATTAATTTGGTAGTAAACGGGAGGTAAATTAAATTATGAGGAGACACTATTATTTTGAAACTCGGCCGTGAGTTGGAATAAAAGGACTATAAAGTCGGCTGAGTGTCGTTGCTTAGGTAAGAATTGCCTATGATGTCTACCTGTACAAAAATTGTATTGACGCTCATAATGTCGACTGTATTTTGGCTTTCTTGACTTCTAAAATAGTTGTACGAGTCAAACCCTAAAACTTTAGCCAAACAGTTGTTTCCCGAAAAGGATAAGCCGTAGTTCGGATCGGTAATTATCAAGTCTGTTTGTAAAGTGTTTAGATTCGGAAGAATTGTAATAGCTTCCTTGCTGTGCCCGTTTGCTTCCATCACCGACTTGAGAAATTTATTCAAATCTTCGATTTCGTAAGCCCCAGGGTGAATAACAATTTGTGCCAGGAGGCACCAGCATCGGTCGTTTATTGAATATCGTTATTTTTTGAGGTGATGTTGTGTATATGCTGTTATACGTATCTAAATTAGGCAGAGCCAATTCGTAATTTTTTTCAGCGTCCAAATGAATTGGAGTGTTTAGATTAATTCTCAAATCAGAATCTTTGCCGGAGAGAATAATTGAATAAGAATCCATGATGTTGTTTTTTTAAAGCAATATAATTGGAAAGAAGAAAAAAAGTTGCTAATTCGTTAGTTTCATAAGGTGAAAGCTTTTTAAAGTTATCCCAATGTGAAAGCTCACAGAGCACTAGCATTACCCCACCAGTTTTGGCAACCCCCAAAATGCTGCAGATTCGTCATATTTACACTCTGAAGCACTCGAGAGTTCTCACAATGGAAATGCTCATGAAGCACTCGCAATACCTCTCCGATTTTGGGGACCCCCTCCCAACTGTGGTACCCCCGATATTGTTACTAATTCGTCATTTTCACGCTCTGAAAGCTTTTTTGAGTTTTTATACAACGAATGCTCGTGAAGCACTACCCCCCTTCCCCGATAACGTTATTTCCAGTCACATGACTTTCGCGATTGGAGAAGGACAGATTTAGGCAGCAAAAGTACTCGTGCAGCAAAAGGAAATATTTAAGTAGCAAAAGGACACATTTTGGTAACAAAGAGCCCTCTACAATTGGTGACCTCGACCCACTTTGACCTCGACCAGGTGACCCATCTTGGCTATGACCGCACTTCCAAAATGAAAAGGTAACAAAAAGCACTTTCCCACCCTCCTGCAGATTGACGAAATCCCACGCGTGAGCAGTGCCCCCTCCTCCAAAACGTGTGCGAGGGAAGCGGGCCCCTCTTCCTCCAAAACCCGTGTGAGGAATCGGGCCCCACCCTCCTCCAGATCGACGAAAATCCACGTGCGGGAAGCGCAACCCCCCCTTCTCCAACACCTGCAGGGTGGGTAGCGGTCCCCACTCCTCCAGATCGACAAAAATCTGCACAGGAAGTGAGCTCCCCTCCTCCTCCTCCTCCTCCTCCAGATCGATGAAAACCCACGTGGTAAGTGATAAGCAGGTGTTTCCCCCTCGTCCAGATGGACGAAATCCCACGCTCGGGAAGCTATTTGGTTACGAGGGTCTATTTATGCCCGTAATAGGAGGTAGTTTACACCCTCCTCCAGATTAATGAAAACGGGAAAAAAGTAGCAAAAAGCACTTTCCCTTTTCTTCAGATCGACAAAAGCCTGCGTGCGGGAAGCGGGCAATTTCCCCCTCCTCCAGATCAACAAAAAATCGCGTGCGGGGAAGCAGGTTTTTTGGGGAGGAGATGTTTCTGCTATATCACAAATGCCCCTACTGCTGTATGATATGACATTTTATCCACAGGCATTTGTAATACCCTTCAAGATTTTGCTAGGAAATTTAAAAAAAGGTGAAGACTCGTACATTAGTGTATTAGTTTAATTCCCGTCAATGGTTTTCAACTATTAACTGAAAGACGTGGAGTGCATGTCTTTTCACGTTATATTAGTATCAATTTTTTTTGTTGCACGTGAATTTCTAAGTTTCCTAAACAATGATTAATGTGTGATTAATGATGTCTGACTCATTTTCATTTCTGAAACTCTATATTTCCAAGACTCATTGTCAGTTTTATTGATTTAGAAAATACCGCTCACAAATAAAGCTGAGTGTGTATGTGGAAAAATTCAAATATGTAACGCAATAAGTTTAAAACAACAACAACAACATATGAAAAGCACCTTTGTTCGACTTCACACTGGTTGCACTGAACGTCATTAAACGTCACTAATTCCATAGTCTTTCCTAATCACCGTGCCCTCCCATGTTCTGTCAAGTTTCAGTAATCAATGTACAATGGTACTTTAGCTGTTAACTAAACACCAAGTATAGGATTTAGTACTCTAATTTTCAACAATGTTCTCTTCTCCTGAGTCTATGCAAACGAAGGTGAGTCCAGCAAAGCTATTTTTTGACCATTTTCTGGGTGTTTCACTGAATTTATCTTTGTGTGCAGCCTGAAGCGCCCCTTGAAGTGTAAATATTTGAATATTCAAAGATTAACAGAATAAATCTTACATCGGTCAAACAAGGCATACAATCAGCAAGGTAATTCCTTTTAATTCCATTCACCTTGACAGTAGATGGATGTAACTTATATAAAATTTCTGATTGGACTTTGTATGGAATCTAGATATAAATTCAAGTGAGAAATATTTGAATAATGAGCAGAAACTATGCACAAGGAATGTTGTATATTGCATCCTGTATACGATATGTAGAACATAACGGCCACAGCGAACTTTTGCTCTACTCTTCCGTGTCTGTTTTCAATGTTTGCCAGACGGAACATAAACACAAAGTAGACAATGTGTGTACATATAATATTTTTCGAAGGCACACTAAACATATCCACGACTTCGACTAATCAAGATCCTATAGTGTAGGTTGTATGGCGACACACGAGAAAGTAAGACTGAAATTTGACGATTATGTTCTTACCAAGCCTGCTGACATAGCCCTGGGGTAGATTTATAGATGAAAAATTGGGTTAAATTTGTTTAACCTCTAAATTAGGACAAAACAAAGAAGTGAGGATTGGGATAAGTGGGGGTATGCGGTTAACTAGCCGTTCATCTGGCGATACAATACGATTTATGTTTTTTTAATTCTTCCTAGCCACTTTGTATGTGTTATGTTCTATGGCCATTAAAAATTGCAGACGATGTTATTCAAAGGATGTGCCTATGGAAGGGATGGGCGTGATTGTAATTTGAGTGACCCTGGATGATTGTGAGTGTTTGAACCGATAATAACTTTTGAATCCATTATCCAATTCATTTCAAATCTTTCCACAATTAGTGTACAAAATATTTGTGAATTAAAGTTTGCGAATGAATAATATTCGGTAACTGCTTCAGTAGTTTTTGACCTTCAAACATAAAAATTAGTCAGATATGAAATTTTCAAAAAAATGTGAGAATTACTGAGCAACAACTAATTGACTTTGCGCACACGATGATAACCTAAAAGAAAGCCCGTTACGTCACTCAATTAATGTTTGAAGATCATTAATCAAATAAAGTTTACCACTACACTAGTTACATGAGTCTTCACTGCTTTTTTATAATTTTCTTATGTCCAGCTAAGGATTTTTCCTCAATGCAAAAAAAAACCTTGACAACCGACGGGTTTTTTTTTTTTTAAATAATTTTTTTGAAATTGTTTTTCCCCATTTTATCTGGATATGGATACACTCGAAAGCCCATTGAAGTCCGAGAAGAGGGATAGAAGAAAAACTTTTTATTTTGAGGCTGTCGAAGCAATTACACCGGCATTAACTGTGAAACATCATAAAAACACCAACAGTGCTGATTACACCTCTTCTGACATCGCAAAAATAAACCTCTTCGACTCTGTTCGACAACTCAAGGTAGCCCTAGAAAATTCCATTCTTGAAAAGGATTTAGACCTGAAAGAAATTGATGACAAACTCGAACAAATCAAACTGATTTCGACAGAGCTACTAAAAAAAAACGAACTTTATTATCAATGATGAGAACCACAGCGGGGTTACCCTAGGGAACCAATTTAAGGACCAAGCAAATATTCTGTCTGAACACTATACAAACTGCCTCAGCAAATCTACAAATGCCATTAAAAAATGCATTAATAATCGATTCGACGAACTTGAAAAAAAATTCGAAATTAAATATGAGCATTTAACAACCAAATTCGAGGAGATACTTTCCCGGACGACATGCAAACAAAGTACTGAAAGCGGAAACGCAACTTCGTTCGACAAAAAACTTGAACCAGGTGACCTCTTTGAGGTTAAAACTGTCTTGTCATCTAGTAAAAGTGGGACACCGACGCTGCTGTCATCCCATGTGGATAGAATCAAGAGAGAAACCAAAACCACTGATCTTGAATTGGATGTTAATGGAAAGATAAAAAAAATCGAAATGTCAGAACTGCTATGAACCCATATGTTGACCCTCCATCACCAAACTTCAACCTACCACCGTTCGTTACTGTACGCCAAAGAAAAAAACTTCGAATCCACCCTGTGCAATCAAGACTGGCAAAGATATAAATCCTAAGAATAGTGACACTATAGCAAGACTTGATAAATTCAATCCAGTGAACACTGCAACAAGGGACATCAATAAGATTCACAATTGGAATAATAATGAACAACATGTGATAATTGGAGACTCAAATGCCCGTTCATTAAGAACAAAAAGAAACGAAAATTCCATAACCTGGACTATGCCGAGTTACACAGTACAGCAAATCACAAATAATATCCCACACATCCTGAAAAACACAGTAGAAAAAGTACAAGTCATAATTTGCGCCGGAACTAACAACATCAAATTGGATTCACCGCAGACAATAATAAACCACTTATCTGAAGCAGCAAACGTGATTAGAAAGGTTCGACCGTTGTCAAAGATTACCTTCATCAACATATTCCCTAGACGAAGTGAAAAAAAGAGTGACGACAATCATAATGTGGCTACTACCAATAATTTGCTACGAAATTTGTGTGTCGAGGAAAATATGAACTACGTTTCCATTGACCACCAACTTTCGACACAATGGGGACTTATGGCAAGAGATGGAATTCATCTAACATTTCGTGGAAAAAAGGCCTTGTCAAACGAAATTTTGCATGTATTGTATGACAAAGGAAACACTGTATTACACAATACTGTGTCGGAAAACGTGAAACTGTAAATGGGAAAATTGGTAGACATCAAACTTCCACCCACGTAAACAGAAATGTCGTGCGAGAAGTTGACCCCTCAACCAATGTTCTTAAAAATTTTGCATGTTTGGTCTTAAATGCGCGAAGCCAACCTGCCAATATGGCAGATTTTCATTTACTCCTGTCCGAAAACGCGTATGATTTAATTTTTATTACTGAGTCCTGGTTAAACGAAACTTTTACTGATGCTATGGTGATAAATGGCAGCAACTTCAAAATCATTCGTCGTGATAGGGGTTCTAGAGCAGGGGGGATTGCAGTGGTTTTTAGAAAGGGACTCAGCATTAGTGTAGGTCGACGTGCTGATGAGGCCGAGGCAATATCAATCCAATTATCGGACTCAAAATTTAACTTTATGCTTTGCTATATCCCCGATGGTTTCAACGAAAATATGATGATTCAGATGACAACCTTTATAAAATCTTCACTTTTACCTAATTTTACCAACATTGTGGTTGGAGATTTGAACTTATCTACCGTTGACTGGAAAACCTCATCTTCTAAAGATCGAGTACAAAATATTTTCCTTGACAAAATTGCCGAATGTGGCTTTAATCAACTAGTTTCAAAACCGACTAGAGGAGAAAATATTCTAGATTTAATCCTTACGGATGATGACCGTGCAGTTTTCAATGTCGATGTGCTAACCGAACTGGGAATGAGCGACCATAATATGGTTTCATTTTAGCTTCACCTGGAAATTGCGACTCCAGATAAGCGTTGTAACCAACGTATAAATTTCGATCTCCTACGTGATCTTTTGGGCAATTTCGATTGGGTGGATGAGTTAGTAGGCTACCCAACTGTTGACGAAGCTTGGGAACACTTTTTGTTTATTATTCGTGAGTGCACTATTGACTGCACCAAAACTTTAAAACATAAAATAAAAAATGGTACGGTAAATAGCAAAAAACTAACCAAGCTAAAAAAGAAAAAACTTGATGCATGGCACTGCCTTTGCACAAATAAAACGTCTGAAAACCGAGCATTTTATTCTGAATGCAAAAAAGCATATTCGAACTACGTTAAAGATTTGGAATATATCCAAGAGTCAAAAATCTTGAAGGAGGGGAACCTTTCTGCCCTCTTTTGCTTTTATCGCCACAAAACTCACTCTGTACGCTCTATTCCCCCGCTAGATGTTGGGGGCATCCTTGCCACATGCCCTTTTGCTAAAGCTGAAGCGCTCAATGCAGAATTTTCTAAAAATGGAGTTATGGATGATAACTTGAGTCCATCACGACAGTGTAGGAATCAATCGCGTAAAGTTAATAAATGTTCGGATATATTGTTCTCGATTACCGACATTAGAATTGCCCTGTCCCAAATGAAACCTAGCCACTCGATTGGGCCGGATGGCTTTTCCGCATTTTTCTACAGACAGATTGGCGAACAGATAATATGGGCGCTACAATTCCTGTTTTCTTTATCATTCTCCACTGGCAAACTTCCATCAACTTGGAAAACAGCAATTGTGGTTCCTATCTTCAAAAAGGGAAATCCTACAAACCCTGGAAACTACCGACCCATTTCTTTAACAGCAGTGCCTTGCAAGTTAATGGAAGGAATTATACGAACGAAAATGATGCAACACATCAATACACGTAATATTATCCTTAACGACCAATTTGGTTTCCTCCCTGGTCGGTCGGCGGTGCACCAACTGCTTATTGCACTCGACAAATGGTCTGATGCCCTAGATCATGGAATCCAAACGGACATCATATTTTTTATTTTAAAAAGGCTTTCGAATCTGTAGTACATTCAAAATTAATCTTTAAACTAAAAGAATACGGTTTTGACGACAAATTGCTTTTTTGGATCCAGGCTTTCATCACTGGTAGAACTCAACGCGTGATAATTGAACAAATACTCTCGGAAGCTACAGCAGTTGTCAGTGGTGTCCCACAGGGATCCGTCCTTGGACCATTGTTATTTGTCCTTTTCTTAAATGATTTAACTTGCCCTGAATCCTCAGTCTCCCAAGAAAAATTTGCAGATGATTTGAAACTACATGCACCAGTCGTTACTGTTGATGACTGTTTTAAAATACAAAAGAGCATTGACTCAATCTTTGACTGGTCTACAAATTGGCAGCTTTCCCTTTCACTTGATAAATGTCAAAGCTTCTCATTAGGAACTGTGATAGTACCCTTTAATTATTGCCTTGAAAATACAAATCTTAAAGCTGCTTCAAATTGTTTCAAGGATCTTGGTGTTTGGTTTCAGGCTGACCTGAAATTCACCACGCATTGTAATTATATTGTGTCTTTGGCAAATCGTCGGGCTGCAATCGTCCAGCGGTGCTTTGTGTCGGGGAATTCCGACACAAAACTTTGGGCTTATAAGGTCTACGTACGCCCACTACTGGAGTACGCTAGCCATGTCTGGTCGCCACGATTGTTGAAGGATATTGACAAAATCGAATCGGTCCAGAGGAGATTTACAAAACATTTACCTGGGCTTAGTAAGAAACAATATCAACAGCGCCTAAGTGCTTTAAACTTAGACACTCTAGAATGTCGACGCCTGAAGGCCGACTTAATCCTTACATATAAAATTATACATTGTTTGCTACCAATTGATCTACCTTTTTTCGATGTTTGCACTAACCCCAGAACTCGAGGAAACCATCTGAGGATAATTAACCAGGGGTTTAACTTGAACTGTAGGAGATCCTTCTTCGCTCTAAGAGTGATCGCTGCGTGGAATTCGTTGAGCGACGATATTGTCTCGGCCCCATCGGTTTACATTTTTCGGAAACTACTAAACAAGTGCGATCTGAAGGCGCACCTACTTCGTCCGGAAAACTGTCCGTAACATTTTATTAAAATTTTAAACACATAAATCTTAAACTTGACGAGCATACTCTGCATATGAAAACGTAAAAATTAAGTGGATGATTTTAAAGTTTTTAAATATATATTTTTTTAAACCTTGGTGTGCTGTTAGTGGTCCTCCCTGGATCCTTGCATTTCCATTTTGCTTTTTAGCTGGAGTAAATAAACATTATTATTATTTATTATTTATAAAAGAAATTGGTCATTATATTTGTGTTTTGCTGTTATTTTTAGTATGAATTCGTCAGTAGACGTGACAACAGATGTACAGATTCAGCGACGCATCACCGTTGCAGGATGGACTGCATTGTCTCACAATACAAAAAGTTATTTACCTGCAGGTAAATGCTTTAAATATTTCACATTGTTTTTGTTTTTACCGTCAAAAAATGGCATAAAACAACACTGTATTCCAAGGAAAAAAAGAAAGTAAATTTAAAAAAAAAGTCTGTTGTGCAAAAAAAATCCATATTTTCTTAATTGAATTCCAGGCCTTTAAAGAGTGCCTGATGCTCTTTAAGGTTCATCTGCAGGAGGCACATTGAAACGTAACGCCGTATATTTTTGTCCGCACATGCTGTGTATTCGCACTAGTGACACACGTTTTTATACGTACCATCTTGCTTCTCGAAATAGAAGTTCTGGGGTCACAACGTAGATGCTACCTCATCATTTGACATAACTAGCTACCTACACTAACAGCGTGTGATGCTTTCTCGATTAGGATTTTGTTGGCAATACGAATAAAATGAGAACATAAAATGAATTGCAGACACGATCCTTTACTGGGACATTCAAGATTCGTATGAACAAGAATTTTTGCATTCCACATAAACTGTACATGAGCCAAGAAAAAAATCTAATAATCTAAAATTAAATCTAAATTTAAGTTACAGTATAGAATCTAAAACATCTGAAAATAAAAATAAAATTATTTTCAAAAATAAAGATAAAAGTAAAATATTTTTTTGCACAATTGTGATAATGCAAAATGTGAAACAAACAGCAATAGTTTTAAAGTTGTCAAACGTAATAAACATATAGGCCTACTTTCGATGAAAAAATGGAATTTTAATGTAAGTGTAAATTATTGTCGAAATATTATTTTAAAAAATCCGAAGCCGCCTCCCAAAACTTTCCGGTCTAAAAAGCATGCTTAATGGATGGTTATTTTTTATCACTGGTGAGTGTGTGTGAAGATAAACAAACCACTATCATAGGATCAGAGATATGCATTAAAACATTTTTTTTATCTGCATGGCCTCACACTGGTTTTTTTTTACTGCAGTCCCTGGATGCTACGATGGGTGTTTATTTTAACTGCAGTGCAGGTTAATTCACCAAAAGTACAATCACGATGTTGCCTTCAGCAACAAAGATGTTGCGTTTCTTATAATAACAGGACAAGCTCTTACGGATAAACTTATATAATGTGTGTGTTTCAACGTTCAATAACAACACTTGCAGTTAGTTGCATTTATGTGACTTATAAATAGACACAAATCGCTGTAAATAAAGTTAAGGAAAATTGGAAATAAGCCATCAACGAAAGTTATACACTAGAAATAACGAAGTTCAATAAGCAACCTTTATGTTTCGTCGGAGTGGCATAACCTGTATTCGAACCAGCTATCCAGGTCACCCTCCAGATCGCTTGCATAGAGCCTTATCCGTTATAGCCACACCCTCGACTGGGATAACGATAAGGGCGCGTTTACGCAGCGACTCGCCTTCGCATTCTCGCAGCTAGAACTCAATCGCGATAGCAAAGGTGACATTATTGTGGTAACAACGCTAAATGGATTAGCTAAATCCGACATCGTTTGAGTAAATACTTGCAGTCTTATAATCCGTGCCAATAATATAAAGAATTCCTTATGACGAAACAATTTTCCCAAACGCTTCTGAACTCACGTTATTTGCTGTTTTCGTTGCGAGGCGGCAGACATAAAAACGACGCCATGTTGGAATTTGAGGTGATTCTAGCTTCTAGCTGCGAGAATGTAAAAGCGAGTGGTTGCATAAACGTGCCCTAACTCACTGAATCCGTTAATTAAGGTCACAACCATGACCAGGCTTCCATTCGACCAAATATTCTGTGCTATAGGCAATGGAGAGGGAAGACAAATCATACACTCATAAGACTCTACGAAGGAGAAATAATTAGACACAAATCGCTGTAAATAATATTAAAGAAAATTGGAAATAAGCCATCACCGAAACTTATACACTAGAAATTTCTAGTGTATTCTATCTTTGTGCCAGTTGCAAACGTGGCCATAGTGGTTAAGGTGCTATGCAAGTGACGAATTGGGTAGACGGTTAGAATCTGGGTCATGCCACTCTGAAGAAACGTAAGAGCATAAAGGTGACTTACTGAACTACGTTATTTCTAGTGTATAATTTTTTCTTATAACTCATTTCCAACTTTCCTTCATATTATTTACAGCGATTTCTGTCTAATTATTTCTCCTTCGAAGAGCCTTATGAGTGTATGATTTGTCTTCCTTCTCCACTGCCTACGGTTGTGACCTCAATAACGGGTTCAGTGAGTTATCTCTATGAAAGTGGAGGATTTGGCCCAAACGGTTAGGGAGCTATGCAAGTGATCAGGGAGCGAACTGGGTATCCGGTTTGAATCAGAGTCATGCCAATCCTACGAAGCGTAAGTGCATAAAGGTGGCTTATTGAACTACATTATTCCTAGTGTATAATGTTCGCTGAAGGCTTATTTCCAATTTTCCTTAATATTATGTGACTAACTCTCAAAAATAAAGTGCATGGAACTTCAAAAAAGCCCAGTAAGCCCTGGGTTTTTGCGTCACGGAAATTTAAATTGTCAGGAATTTAGTGTATGAAAATATGGCAGTAGACGGGAAAGAGCAATTAGCCATGTCATGCTGGTGGAAATTTTATTCTAAGAAAACCCTTTTGGCATGTATGGAGAACAAACAAAGTAATATTTATTTTAAAAAAGAAGCATGTTGGTAGTTTAATAATTTATTTAAGCATAAGAACAGCAGGATGCGCCATTACTCTACAACGTTTTTAGAAAATACCCCTGTACTTCTCCCAGAAATATACTGAGCTTTCAAAAATTCGTAGCAGCAAGACCACGAACGTTCTATAACTTTATCTTAGTAGTCGAATTCATTCAATTATGACCAGAAAGTCAGTGATCTAAGTCGAATGGGCATTTTTATGTTCGACAATATAAGCTGTAGGTAATCCACCTGATATAATAAACCTAGGAACCCACATAAACTCAGGTTATTAATTTAGCCAATTTAATA
>JAHWFP010189566.1:53889-65525 GCA_023313725.1 Lithobius niger | reverse complement strand
GAAGCAAATAATTAGTGGTACGGCTGTTGTGAGGCTTTAATACCCCGGGGCCGGGGCGGGCCGCCTGACTCCAAAGCATTACCTAAACTAGACATTATTTGTTTAAATTTTATTATTATTTACTTAAATTAAGCATGTTGCACCTAACAGCTTGCCATCTCATCATTTTCTGTCTCCAGATAAAAGCTTCCCAAAACTTGCTGACCTATGTTCAGCATGCTGGACAAATATTTCTGCCACCCGCATCTGTTGTTTCCTTGTGCACGTGTAGTACCATCTGATGGCTTACAACAAGTAAAAATAAAAAAATACTGCTGCAACTGCCTAAAATTGGTGAAAGTCGCCACTGCCCTTTGAATGTGGATGCGCCGATCTTTACCAGCGCCGCCGCCGAAGAATGTTTTACTAGCGCACAACTCTAGTTTCAGCAACATATAAATATTGGCCAGCACTCCCCGAAGTGGGCACAGTCCACTCACTGCTTAGGGGGAAAATGTTGATTTGTCAGGCAACGCAGCTTAACAACCCAGACAGTGCGTTAGCAACTTGCTATTCACTTTGCACAGGGATGACAAGGGTCGGAACGGAACAAATGATTATGAATGATCAGCATGCGTTTATGCAGGTGTTTTTTTTTTAATTATGTGTGTAAAACTGGTACGGCTGTGGCCGTACCAGCCATACCGCTTCCGTCGACCCTGGTTGATGGGGTGATAAGTGGAGGATCGGCTGTAGAATATCTTAACTGCAAAAACAGAAGAACTCCTTCATAAACCTATTGTCATGACGAAAAAATATCCTACGAGCAATCTGCCTTTATCCTTTGAAACAAAGAAAGTGGAGTTGGTGGATTTTCGCAGTATCGAGATAAAGAACTGCAGAGCAGGAAACTGTAGTTCGTCAAGAAGTTTGCATGCATGAGACAACCTGTTCTGTGAAAGATTCATAAATAAAAGTTGAATAAAACATCAGAAATGGATAATTCAACATAAAAGTAAGGCAGGCAAACTTCCGATGAACAAAAGAAGTGTGAAATTACACAAGGTGATTCGATCGATATGAACGGTCCTAAGTTATGCGTTCAAAACGTTAAGTCTAATGTTTAATAAAATTTTGACTAATGTCAGCAAATTACACTAGAAAATGCATCATATTTTTTAAAATGTATGGTACGCATGTGTGGGTTAGGAAATAGAACAGTTTTATTGCAGGTAAACGAAGTTGGGGATTTTCGAATAAGAGATCGGTGAAGGCCGATGTTGACAATAGCAAGAACGGGCACTGTGTGTTTACAATAACTATGCCCGCCCGAAACTACACGAGAGATTATACTGCTATGTTAGCCTTATATGCGACGTGGTGGTAACGCTCCTAGCGGGTGATTAGCTAAACTAATCTAATTAAGATGTAAAGTGGAATTTAATTATTTTAAATAAATTTCGGACATCAAACAGCAAATCGAAGCGAATTTAGCACATACTGAAGGTTAGTATTTTGCAGATCGTAGGAAACAAACTTCCAAGTTAATGTATGTGTTAGGGCTACATGACTAAGGCTCGGAAGGCCAATTAACATAACATATTTACATACATAAATTTCAAAGCAAATTTCTGTATGTACAGTACTAAAAAAGCAACATTTACTGTGACATGTAATTAAACAAACAGTTAACGCATCAGTAGAAATAGCTTCACAAAGATCGTATTTCGTCAACCCTTTTTAGGGGGAAGCTTTAAGTTGAAGATTCAAAACATCATTAAACAGCTATGAGTTCAAAAATTGTCAAAAATAGCTTAAAGGTTCAACTCGCTCAACTGGGTTGGTGCGACGGCGACTTTTTTATCCTTTCGTTGGATCTTCTTCAGGCCTTTAAAATTGTTATTTACACTATTTACACATATTTTATGAAGTTTTTGGAGCACTAAATCCCGTCCTTCTTCCTTGCTTGTTGTGGTTTATGGTGGCCGTTCTGTGAGTTTGAATTTGATTGTTTTATGGCCCCTGTTGTGATTGGGCTAGCTTGTGTTTGCTTCAGTGCAGGGATAGGTTTTCGTTGTAGGTGGTGGGGAACGAATGCATTTATATTTCTGAAGGCCCCTTTGGTGAGATTGCATGGTGTTGGTTTTTGGAGTTCTATGGCAATGGATTCTAGGGCAAGTCTGGGGTAGAGGTTCTTCTCTTTAAAAAGGATTTCAGTATTTTTGAAGTCTGGGAGGTGGCTTGTGTCCACGAAATGTACTGCTAGTCCGTCATTAAGGTCGAATTGTTGAACCGCTGATTTGTGCTCAGCAATTCAAGTTTTGATCATGCGTTTTGTGTGGCCTACGTAGGTGGTGGGGCACTGTAGGCATGGAATGCAGTACATTCCATTGGATTGTAGGGTGGGGTGGGTGGGTTTTGGTCTTGGTCGAAGTAATGTTTTCATGTTGGGTGGTGTGGAGAACCTTGTGCGGATGTTGGCCTCCTCTAGGATGCGTCGGATGGGTTCGGAGACTGATTGTAGGTAAGGGATGGTGACTGTTTTAACTGGTAATTTTGTGTCTTCTTTCGAGTGTGCTCTAGAGGGGGGTGGAGAATATACTGGGTAGTGGTTGAGCCTGAATTTTTCTTTAACTTGAGTAGTGGCTGAGTGGAGGGTGGCAGGGTCATTTCATTTCATTTATGTATAATGCCTTCTTGATGGACATGGGGTGGTGGGAGGAGAAACATGGTACGGTTAGTTTGGGTTGGTTTTGTGAAGGGTGGAAACTGATGTTGTCGCCGTTTCATTCAGTAGTAAGTCAAGAAATGGAAGTTGGTGATGTTCGTTTTCAAGTTCTACGGTGAATTGGATATTTGGGTAAATGCTATTGAGGGCTTTTAGCACTTTCGGGATGGCCTCTGCTTTAATAATGGTTAAGATGTCGTCGACAAACCTAAACCAGTCATCGTATGAATTCACTGAAGACCGCATTGGTCATTTCATCATACTTTAGGAGCATGATTTCTGTGAGGATGCCGGAGATACGGTATTCTATAGGGCCTCCTTCAATCTGCTGAAAAAATGTTTCTTTATGCTTTACGTAATTGGTTTGGAGTAGCAGTTTGAATAGTTTAAGAATTTCAACAGAGTTGAGGTTGATATCTCCTGAATCGATTTCTGTAGCTTCGAGGAGTTGGAAACCATGGTCGCATGTGTGGGTAGGCTAGGAAAAAGATTGACAACATCAAAAGATGCTAGAACGTATCAGGGGTTTTAGGAGTTGGCTGAGGAAGATGTCAAGTTTTTGGCCTGCGCCATTCAAAGCAGAAGTGATGGGACGAAGTGGGAAGCCATTTTAGTGGATTTTAACTTGGCCAAAAATATTGGGTGGTTTGGGTTGTTTTTAGATGAGGTCGGATGCCAAGCTCTCAGGAATGAAGCCGTATTGTATATTTGTTTGCTCTAAATGTACGCGAATGTCACTTTGAAAATTGTTGGTTGGGTCGTGCGAAAGTTGCGTATAGGTATACCACGAGCCACGGCTTGTAACAGCGTATGCTACGACGGCTGAGGTGCGTGTATCATCCCCGAAATCTTTGGTTAGCATTGGCTATTACTATTAACTTTCTGGTGATTACTACGACTTTATCGTGAATAAGCATAGTAATAGCTACAGTCCCGTCCTGGGGAATGAAGCGTCGTCGTCCTAAACTATGGGCATACACATTAATATTATCTGGTTTGCGCTGCCACCATCGGTGGTAATAAGTTAAATGCTAACTGGAGTTCAAAGATAAAAATGGGCTACATAATATATTTAACTCAAGTAATTAATCCACTAGGAAACAAAACTGTAGTTTAAAACTCTTGGTTTTATTATATGCAGTTGACAAAATGAAAAATAACACTTTACATTTTAAGGTTCACTAGTCTGGCTTTACATGAAAGCAAAATAAGAATTTCAAGCAAGTTGAAATTCAAGTACAAATAAGAACTCTGCTAGATTCAGCTTAATGAGTTGGTATATGTTTTCATATGCTGGTCTCGTTATATTCATGAGGGGTACTTGAAGGTGAACGACAATTTCACCGAAAATTTAAAGAAGAACTCAACAGTGTTCTCCTAATGTGGTATTGTGTTTTCGATTGTCAAGAAATCCTGAAAACCCTCTAATTGAACCGCATCCGCTAAGTTACAATTAGTCCTTACAGTTATGTTTCCCGAATCCTAAAGAGATCATAAAATTTCTCAAGACTAGAAGTTAGTTAAGTTAAACTATAAATTTAGAATGGGGGTCCTAAAGTTAAATTTTTAAGCTAAACTAGTAACGTGAGAACCATTACCACTTGCCCGCCATGCCAACATTCGGGCCGTGACATCGCCACTCCCGACCGGCGTGACCAAGAGATCTGTGAGCTGTGCTATCGATTGAAAGCTGCTTGGGGTTTTTATGCTAGTGTGGAGGATCCAGCCAGACCAAGCGCGGACGCCGAGGTGAGCTACACCCTCCTGATAGGCTGAGAGCCAGGAGAACAATGGAAAGTGGGAGGAGCTGGCGGTTTTACAAACGGATGGGTTGGAGCAACTCTGAAGGAACGAGGCCTTGGTAAAGAAGGTGCAGTTTGAGTTTTACTCAATTAATAAAATGAAAAGGCCTATACTTTTAAACTATTTGGCTTGCAATTAATAGAAGGATGCTTAGATCTTTTGGTACTATTAATTGAAGGAAAGCTAGATGGTGTGCATTGGGACTGGTGGTCAAAGTCAGAGTTTGGATAGAGAATTAAATTAAAATATGTGCAACAAAAGTTCGTGTCCGGTAAAATTGACGTTAAATAAAAATCGCTAGGCATTGGTAGTGTTCACGGGGCAAAAGGTTATAAGTAAAAGATTATATAAACTAGTTCAGTGAAATTCTATATCGCATTAAAATAAGTTTTTAATTATTCAGCAGAGAACGATGTTTCAGGTAGTCGAACATTTTTCATGGCATTTGTGATCATTCAAATAAAATAAAAAAATGTCGTATTAAAATGTTTGTATCCAACATGTATGTGAGGTTAAGTGCCGTTTGACAGCCCTTCCTATTGACACAACTAAGCTAGTGTTTTTAGGCTTTTTGCCTGAAAAGAATAAGGTAAAAATAATTATAAATGGTTTTCGAAATAGGGCGACCGGGAGTTGCGAGCGCTACGGCAGAGTTTTGTAATATCGGATTACCGAAAAACCTTCGTTTTCCCAATGAACAATTTTTTTTTCTTGAGCGCCCAAATGCCAAAAAGACCTCGGTCTTTAAGCTGCCAAAACTCCGTCAATAATGGACTTAAATGACCAAACTCTTCACCATTTAATAGCTCTGTACTCCAGCTACAATTCTGCGGAAACAGAATCACGAATTTCCTTCTAGAAGATTCACAGCATCATTTTGAAAAACACTCCAAAACTGCCTCAGTGCTCGTCACTTCCGGTCGCCGTTATTGACAAACTCCATTTATATTTTTACTTATATTTTGATTATTCTTTTAGGGCAAAAAGCCCAAACACCCTAGCTTAATTGTGTATTTAGCAGGGGCTGCCTTCGGGTACTTAACGTCATATACATGTGGATACAGACACTTAGACGATATTTTTTTATTTGTACTTGAACGATCGCAAATGCTATGAAAAATGTCCACCTAAATCAAACTGAGTCTTTCTGCTACAGCAGTTAAACCCAATTTAATTAATGCGTTATAGCATTTCACTAAGCTAGACTATTTAACCTTTTTATATATTCTTTTGCCCCCAGAACTCTACCATTAGCTCGATCCATTTTAGACATCGGCAATTTTAACGGACACAAATTTTAATGTAAATAGTTTATTTAAAATCTCCATCCAAAACTCCGACTGTGACCATCCGAATGCAACCAACTAGCTTTTCCTTCTATTAAACCAACATCTTGAAAAGATCTGTACACCAATGCAATCCGAATCCTATGTAATTCTGTGCAATAAACTTCGTTCCTCCCCCCAACTTCGATTAAAGGCTTGTTTAATTCAGCAGCAATGATTTATTTATTGCAAAAGCCACCCTACAAGCTTTAAATTGATCCAATCCATTTAATAGTCATGTAAATACGATTCCTGCAAAATCAAGGTTGATTTGCTTATTACGTGTTGTGTAGTCATCACACAATTTGGCTGCTTCCTGTAGCGTCCCAGATTTAATCTGGTCCGGCAACCATTTTCTTAAACCCACTGGGCAAGACTTATAAAATTGCTCTAATAAAATTAAATTAGACAACTTGTGGAAATCGCCGTTAACACCGGCGAGAGACAACCATCGGGAAAACAACGTCTCGAGATCAAATGCATGCTCGTGAAATAATTGGTCTTGTTCTTTCTCAAGACTGCGAAATGCCGATTGGACGGACTCTTTGGTCTGTACGAACCTTTCAAGTAATTTTATTTTAACCTGATCGTAATCGTGCATAGTAGTTGTGCTCATTTGATCGCACAACTTTACTAAAATTTCGCCTAACACAGGTTGTAAACCTACTACCCATTCACTCTTTGGAATTCGTTGAGTTTCCATTGTACCTTCAAATATTTTTAAAAATGAATTGATTTCCGATTTCGGACCCCTATTATTTAACAATCTAACGGCATCGGAAATTTTTCCGGGCCGTGGACCTGAATTTACATTTGGCAAAACCTGCACTGGGTTGGTACCGTCTGCGTTTCGTAATCTAGCTAATTCTATCTGTCTATTAGCAAGCTCTAACTCGTGCTCGAGTTTCTTAATGGCCAGCGCCGTAGCGGCATCGCTATTCTGGGCGGTGGTGTCACGTAACATTAGTTCGTGGGCACGAATTTTGTCGGCCTCACATGAGGCATAAGCTCTAGCTTTTTCCGCCTCGTCTAATTTTAAAGCTTCTAGTTTTAATTGTTCGGCTTTAAGAAACTGTTCGTTCTCCTTGAGAGCGATTTCTTTTTTGGCCAAAATGGCAGAATCACGTTTTTCTACGGCACTGAGCAGTTCGTTCGACAGCTCCTCCAACGTGAGTTTATCATCGTTAAATGCTATTTTTAAAACATCTACGGTCTCGTGTCTAGTTTCACACACCGTTAAACCCAAATTCAAACAAGCCTTTTTTAAGTCTTTGTAATGAATATGATCGATTAACGCTTCTAAATCTTCCATGTTGAAAGTTAGGTTAGTTCAAACTTTAAAGAAAAAAAAACGTTCTGGTTTTAAATCTTTACCGTTAAAATTGCAGCCGCAAAAATAACTCTCCTAAAAGTTAAAAAGAGCGAGTACCTAAACACTTCTCTTATAACTCAATCCAGTCAGGGACACAAGAATACAATCTTATATTACCTAAGCACTCAGGTGGATACATAAAATAAACACTCGGCCTGGCAACCGGACTATACCAATGTGCACTAACCTGAATTTCCGACACAATCGCTGTGCGGTCGGTCATCCAATCACCCATCGAAGATCGGATCCAAATTGTTGTTGTGGTCGTCCTTCTGGTTGAAGTTTGAACACCGTCACTTGTGAAGTCCTGTGGATTTTTACTCTTGGAGCATCATATCCTCTTTTTCAGTGGCTGACTTCTCCAGGGGTTGAAGGAACATCTGCCTTCCGAAGGCGTGCCTGCTGCTTCACGGCTTGTGAAGGGAGGGTTGCCGCTTCCCGGCTCCAGCTGGATACGGGGTGGTTTTTGCCTTTTGTTGTCTTAAGGCTGACATCTGCTTCTGTAGCGTTTTTAGCTTAGCTACGGACATCTCTGGGTTTGCAGTTTTGATTTTACTGCGACATCTTCTTCTTAAGATGAACTGGCATAGTAGTATGGCGGGGGGGGGGGGGGGGAGTGGCACAGCACCTTAAAATCCCACCACTGCCACCAGCTTTGTACCGGCGCTTACAGGGTCTTGAGGTGCCTACTGTCTCTAGCACCGACATCTGGCGTATTTGTGGTTACTTTAGATAAGTTCATAAGTGGCGGTTTTTACTTTGTTGTGAAAACAGCATAGCGTGTCTACTGCACGGTTAGGAGTAGAGCGTCAGCGTCCTACCTAAGTTATGAAGACCTATCTAATCATGGTTCACTGCCACCACGATGGGTAATTAATTTAATTGCCTACTTCGGAGTTAGAATAAAAATTGATTTGTAATTAAAATAACCCTTGCAAATTAAATCGGACTCGAAGTCAAAATTTGTTGTTCAAAACAACTTTCTTTTCTGTTTTAATAAAACATGTAAAGATTTATACACACGGAATAACTAGTTGGTTACAAAAATAAAACTGGGCTTTACAATTAAAAGCACACGATTTACAATTAAATCGACACTGAATTTAAAGTTAAAGTTCACATTACAATTTGGACTAGAAAAAGTCGGAGTGAGTTATCACAACTGTCTAAGTTACAAACATGACCCTTGAAGAATGTAAAATAGTCTTTGAAAGCTTTAGCAACTCTTGCACTAAAGTCAATCAATCAATCACACTGAGTCAAGATTAGTGTTACAAGGAAAACTACCTTTTTGAAAACTCCTGCTTCAACAATAACACATGCTAGATCTCGGTGATCTTAGATTATTTAATGAACACTGAGTTCATAAACAAAGACAAAAAAACCGGTTTTCAGGAAGGGGACCTTAAACCCTTAAATCATGGGTGCCCTAAACCAAAATGCCGATTGCGTTTGGCTACCTACAAATTCCCTCAAATTTTAGAAGTAGCAAACACAAACTCTCATTACCCAAGATCACGGAGGTGTGGACGGGAGGGGGTTGAAGCGGGAATAATAAATACCGATCTTCGTTAGACCAATAGCAATCTAATTTTGATAATTATATGTATATTAACGGTATTAATTGTGAAAATTGGGTACTGTGGTATATGGTCTCTGGTAACTACCGTAAATTGTGTATTAAAAGCCCAGTTGAAGCCAAAGCCCACCCCCTAAAATGTTGTAAAGTCAAAATCATGGAATAGTGGAGTTAAAGCCCACCCCTCATATTGTTGTTTTTCTACGAAAAATTACCTAAAACTAAAAGTTATATGATGTGAATAAAGATAGTACTGCTTGCTATGTTTACTGGCCCCTTCTCCCTCCGTGTGGTAATAGTGGACTCTTCATTTAGCTCCTAGCACCTGCACAAGGCATCTCTCACCTAAGCCTCCTCCCTTCTTCACAGCAATTAAAAGGATGTAAAAATTGGTCTTTCATAGATCGTTCAAAAGCTTCGAATTTTCTGTAATAGATGTCCAGAAAGGTTAGAAAATTGATAATGCTTCATTTAATAGACTGAAAGAAAAAACCAAAAAATAACTTTCAACGGCAAATGTTGAGACATTTTGGCACCGGGCGGTTTTACCTTAATTTTGGCATGCTGAATCCGAATCTGCCCGGTGCCAAGTCGAATTTCTCCTCCCAAGCCCGGAATTCAAGATGGCGTCCAAAAATGGCGACCAGAAAAACATATTTTTGCTTCTAGTGCCTAAACCGTTCATCCGATCAAAAACAAACTGGTTACCAATTGTGCTCAGAATAAAATTTCCTTCAGAAAAAGTTCTATGCATATTTTTCGTAAAACTAACCCTTCTGGCCGAAATTCGTCATTTAAAGTTCTATTAGGCCATTTATGTATGCTATAGATACAACAGCGCACATGTGTATTATAATTCCTGACTTTAAACAGCTGCAATGTTAGTTCTAATTAAGAACCACTAATATAATTGGGCTTAAATAAAAGGTGAAGATGTATATTTTGCAGCAAGGGTAATTTAAACAATTTATTTTAATTAGAATCTAAGCTGCGACAGTAGCGCTTTGATTGTTGGGTCGTTTTGCGATAAGTTCAATCTTTAAACTGGTGCAGTATTCGTTCTAAATTAATAAATGGATGTAATTAGGCTTAAATGAAAGATGAAGATGTATACTTTACAAAAAGGGTAAGTAAAACGATTTATTTTAATTAGGCGCTAAGCTACGGCAGTTTATCTACGATGTAGCGCGCTGATTTTTGTATCGTTTTACGATAAGTTCCATCTTTAAACTAGTGTAGTAGTCGTTCTAAATTAGATAAATGGATGTAATTAGGCTTAAATGAAAGATGAAGATGTATATTTTCCAACAAGAGTAATTAAAACGATTTATTTTAATTAGAAGCTAAGCTACGGTAGTTTAGATACGAGGTAGCGCTTTGATTTTTGAATAGTTTTATGATAAGGTCCATCTTTAAACTAGTGTAGTAGTCGTTCTAAATTAGATAAATGGATGTAATTAGGCTTAAATGAAAGATGAAGATGTATATTTTCCAACAAGAGTAATTAAAACGATTTATTTTAATTAGAAGCTAAGCTACAGCAGTTTATCTACATTGTAGCGCTTTGATTTTTGGGTCGTTTTACAATAAGTATAATCTTCAAAGTGGTTCAGTAGTCGTTCTAAATTAGGTAAATGGATGTAATTAGGCTTAAATGAAATATGAAGATGTATATTTTCCAACAAGAAGAATTAAAACGATTTATTTTAATTAAAAGCTAAGCTACGGTAGTTTAGATACGAGGTAGCGCTTTGATTTTTGAATAGTTTTATGATAAGGTCCATCTTTAAACTGGTGTAGTAGTCGTTTTAAATTAGATAAATGGATATAATTGGGCTTAAGCGAAAGGTGAAGATGTATACTTTTCAAAAAGGGTAATTAAAACGATGTATTTTGATTAGGCGCTAAGCTACGGCAGTTTATCTACGATGTAGCGCTTTGATCTTTGTATCACTTTACGATAAGTTCCATCTTCAAACTGGTGTAATAGTCGTTCTAAATTAGATAAATAGATGTAATTAGGCTTAAATGAAAGATGAAGATGTATATTTTCCAACAAGGGTATTTAAAACTATTTATTTTTATTAGGAGCTAAGCTACGACAATTTTTTCCACAGTATAGTAATATGCTTTTTGTGTCAGTTTATCACAAGTTCTATCTTTAAACTGCTACAGCAGCCGTTATAACGCAGATAAAACGTTGTAATTACCCTTGTTGGAAGATACATATCTTCGGCATTCATATAAGCCTAATCACATCCATTTATCTGAATTAGAACTACTACTACAGAAGTTTAAAGATAGTACTTGCCGTAAAATGACGCAAAAATCCAGGTACTACAACGTAGATAAACTGCCATACCTCAGCTTCTAATTAAAATAAATCGTTTTAATTACCCTTATTGGAAAATATATATCTTCATCTTTCATCTAAGCCTAATCACATCCGTTTAAATGAATTAAAACGGCTACTGTAGTTTAAAGGAGGAACTTGTTGTAAAACAACCCAAAAATCAAAGCGCTACAATGTAGATACACAGTCGTAGCTTTGCTCATAATTAAAATAAATCGTTTTAATTACCCTTGTTGGAAAATATACATCTTCATCTTTCATTTTAGCCTAATTGCGTCCATTTATATAATTTAGAACGACTACTGTGGCAGTTTAAAGATGGAACTTACCGTAAAATGACACACAAATTAAAAGGATATAACGCACATAAATTGGCGTAGCTTGGCTCCTAATTAAAATAAATCATTTTCATTACCCTTGTTGGAAAATATGTTTCTTCATGTTCTTATTTAAGCCTAATCACATCCATTTATCTGAATTAGAACCGCTACTGCAGC
>JAHWFP010189566.1:27604-53879 GCA_023313725.1 Lithobius niger | reverse complement strand
AAGCCTAATCACATCCATTTATCTGAATTAGAACCGCTACTGCAGCACTTTAAAGATAGAATTTATCGTAAAATGACGCACAATTCAAAGCGCTACAACGTAGATAAACTGCCGTAGCTCAGTTTCTAACTAAAATAAATCGTTTAAATTACCCTTGCTGCAAAATATACATCTTCACCTTTCATTTAAGCCCAACTATGTTAGTGGTTCTTAATTAGAACTAACATTACAGCCGTTTAAAGTCAGGAATTGTATATAATACACATGCGCTGTTGTATCTATAGCATACATAAATGGCCTAATAGAACTTAAAATGACAAATTTCGCCCAGAAGGTGTAAACGTGGGTCGCCGAAAAACACTCGTTTTACCAAACGAGAATTTTTTTTTTCTTGAGCGCACGAAAAACGCAAAAAGACCTCGGTCTTTACCCCTTAGCCGTTTTTTTAATAATGGACAGAAATGGCCAAACTCTTCACCATTTAATAGCCTGGAACAATATCTACCTCTTGAGGAAGCCCAAATTGTAAAATTCCATCCAGAAGTTTTACAATCGACATTTGAAAATCTCACGAAACCAACCGCAGCGCTCATCATTTCCGGCCGCCATTATTGTAACTCGATGTATATTTGCAATTAATTTTTATTATTCTTTTAGGGCAAAAAGCCCCCAAACACTAGCTTAATTGTAGATTAGGAGGGGCTGCCTTTGGTACTTTACCTCACATAATGTGGATACAGACAATCATAAGTGTGATATTTTTTATTGTATTTATCTGCAGCAAATCATATGAAAAATTTCCACAACGATCGTTTTGTCTTTTAACTTTACCGTTAAAGCATCCAAATTAATTTAATGCGTTATAGCATTCAACTAAGCTAGATTATTTAACCATATTTATACTTTCATAATAATCTTTTACCCCCAGAAACGCTACCATTTGCCCGAAATAATTCGACATCGGCATTCTACCGGACACGAATTTTAGTGTATATATGTTTGCTTTAGTTCTCCTCTAAACCCGACTGAGACCATCCGAATGCTACTGCTAGCTTGTTCTTCTATTAAAACCAAAAGATATTTATAAAAGATCTGTTCAAAGCAATCCGAAAGTCAAACTGTGCATAAAACTTCGATTCCTCAATTCTCTCCCCCCCTCCTCCCCACCAAAACTAGTTGTGGTGTATAACACTGCAGTTTCAAGTTAAAGCTTATTAAATTTAATAGTAATGCCTTGTGCATTACCCAAACCCAAGTATTAAGCTTTAACCAGAGCCTACCCACGTTGCAAACATGTAAATATTTATTCAATAGTTCAAAGTAAAGGCCTATTTCCCAAAGTTCACTTGAGTAAAACTCAGACTGGCCTATCTTTACATGTCCTTACTCCTTCAAACGGCTCTGCACTCAGTCCCTTTGTTCAACCGACTTCTCCTCCCACTTTCCATTGTTCTCCTGGCCGTCAGCCAATCCGACCCCCGCAGCTCCCCTACCCGTCCGCGCGAGTTTCAGGTCCCTAGCATAAAAACCCCCCTGCTCAAAGCATCCACAGCACAGCCCTGATCGCTGCTCAGGTGAGCACAGCTCACAGATCTCTCAAGCTAGAAGTGTCACGCCAGTCGGTAATGGAGACGCCATATTCGTGGAATGCCATGCCGGGCAGAATGGTAGTGGTTCGTATGTTATAGTTTGGCTTTTAAAAGTTTAATTTAGGACCCCCATATTCTAAATTTATAGTTTAAATTCGTAAACTTAACCTCTAGCTTAGAGAAAATTATGGTGGTGACGCCTGTAGCGGCATCTTAGGTTCTTTCACCCCATAACGTCAGAGTGGTTCTCTTACTAAAAACCAACTTTTCCAGTTTATTTTAAATGGATTTTTAACTTAAACTACTTGACGGTTTGATCTTTGTGGAAGTCAAAGGAAAAATACTGATGCCTAAGTGTAAAATTGCCAGGCTTTTTACTTCGTAGAACTGTTCCTGAGGGAACAAAGGGATGTTGATCTTTTGTACTTGGAAAACTTAGAAACATAACTGTGGACGGTTGATCGTGTATGAAACATACTGTCAGATAGACTTTAACCAGTTGCGGCTGTTAAGTCTTGCGGGTGTCTCTGGGAGCACTCAGTATTAATTTTTTTAATGTGAAAATTTAAACTTTATTCAAACACAAGTGTTGTTTGTCTGAATTTGTGAATTACTGTTGTATATTCAAACTTGCTGCTTTTAATTAATTTGATTCAAAAGCTTGTCGAAGCAAACTATAATGTAAAGTGTCTTTTTCATTCTCTTGCATAAATAAAACCAGGAGTTTTAAGCTTCAGTCCGTTTGCTAGTTTGATTAATTGTCTTTTAGTGTAAAATATAAATATGTAGCCCATCATTTAATTTTAGCTAGTTAAACAGTTAAATCCACCGTTGGTGGCAGTGATTACCGACAGTTTTAAGGTTAAGTCCCTTTAATTAAGACCGGTGCTCCATCCCCCATGCTGGGACAGTTGCCCATGCTGTGTTAATGAACGTAAAAAGTCGTCGTAAACACCGTTAAACCTCAAGCTGAAACTCCACGTACACCAGGGAAACCGGGGGCGTTACAAGCACCTAAGCCGTCGTAGCGTCCGCCGTTACAAAGGGTTAATTTTACAAATATGCATAGAACTTTTTCTGAATGAAATTTTATTCTGAACACAATTGGTGACCTGTTTGTTTTCGATAGGATGAACGGTTTAGGCGCTAGAAGCAAAAATATGTTTTTTGGTCTCCATTTTTGGACGTTATCTTGAATTCTGGGTTTGAGAGGAGAAATTCGACTTGGCACCGGGCAGATTCGGATTCAGCATGCCAAAATTAAGGTAAAACCGCCCGGTGCTAAAATGTCTCAACATTTGCTGTTGAACTCATTTTAGTGCATCTTTTCTGGGAAAAGTTGTCCTGTCTATAAAGCCCACCCCTCTATTTTTGACAAGTTAACTGTATAAGCCCATGGGCGTTTTATCCACGATTTACGGTACGTCAACAGTTCTGCTATTTTAGGTTTTGTCTTTTTGTACATAAAAATCAATATCTCAAAAGTAAGAGTGTAACTCGAGGAGGTCAATATTATCTGTGTGTTAAATTTTTGAAATAGGTATGCACATGCAGCAGATAATATATGAACGTAAAATGTTAAATTTATTTTGACTCTACACGTCTGCAATTTAAATAGTTGGACTGCAGACAAACTAGTATTCAGTATTGATGCAACCATTTCGTTCATATTGTTCCTTTCCAACTCGAAATTTTATTTGCTTTTTTTAGGATTGATTTCTGTTACTGCCGCCATCCAGTTTTTAAGCTAGTTTAATCACTTGCCCAAAAGTACAATACGTATACCATGGTGAGAAAACCATGATTTGGTAGTAATTTGCGCATTATAATTTAAAAGTTTGAGCATTTTTCCATTGCAAATGTTAATGACTTGAAAGGTGAAAAAAGTCTGGAATAATGCTAGGGATCAGCCGATATGACTTTTTACCGATACGATACGATACCGGTGAAGGGTAAACCAATCCGATCCGATCCGATACGATACCGATAACGATACCAATGATAATAAAAAATCACGACTAGAGGTTTAAATTTTATACAAAAAATGCAACTTCAGTTTTTGGTTTTGCATGGGTTTCAACTGTTGAGATTTTACTAAAAAGTTCTGTGCAGCAATAACAGCATTTTTACTCTTATTCCTACTTATGGCTTCAGTACATTCAACTTCTCAGTTAGATTTTAGTTGGTTGTTGTAAAACTTAGAGCGTTGGAACTGTTACGTGCTACATTTTCATTACAACTAAGCAAATGGCTTTGCCTTTCTCACTTGGTTATTGCTTTTGCTGCGCTTGGGTGTCAGTTTCGCAGGGAAGACAGTTGCGTTTCTTGGCATAACAAATATCTGTGTCGGAAGCCTTATAGTGGTCCGATACCGATATGGCAAAAATACCGATAAATACAGATTATACCGATATCAATATCGGACTATCCCCAAATAATGCACACACTTCATTCATCTAGTCTTACGAACTGCAGAGAGCATGGCTAACACTGCTTTCTTTATGCTTTACTTCATAAACCTAATACATACATAGATACCTATATATAAATGTGTGTATATATATATATATAAATATATATAATATATTTAACTTCCAGGTGATTACTGTGGAATGGAGGTTTTCCGACGAAATCGACACGATCCTGTCTCCACAGTTGCTGAAGATGCTGTTGACAGATTACAGGCTTCAGAGAAATTGATTGCCGAGTTGAATGAAACTTGGGAAGACAAGCTTAAGAAGACAGAAGCGATTCGCATTGAGAGGTGGACAAATTTTAATACTTAGAACTACTTGTGTAGGCTACCTCTTTTTTGGTCATTTCTGTTTTGAGTTTATTATAGTCAATTTGTCGAGAGTAAGGTCAAATGTCTAGGATGGAATATACACACACTTTTACACTGAAATACTTAAGGTTTAAAATAAATGACAAACGCTGATTGATTACTGAATTCTTTTTAATTCAAGTGTAAGTTGTTTACACTCTAGGCTTGGATTAGCCTTTATAATTTAAAATGTCGAAATATACGAAAGAGCATTAATTAATATATTGCGGATGCCTGAAAAAGAACTAGGATGAGAATTGAAAAGTCAGGTTTCGGATTCATGGATTCTTAGTGAAGGAAAACATCGTAGCTTAAACTAATCGCTATGAGAGTGCTTTAAATGTTCTTAAAATGGAAGATTGTTCTATGCTAAGTTCCTGTGTTAAAATATTCGAACATTGAATAGATTAATAACCAGACGGGTACAGAAAAATGCTCATCGCTGCTAGCAGACGATGCTGGTTGCCTTGGCAAAGGCACCCACGGCTTCCTTTAACCAAAGGCTTCACTTGAAGGAAATTGCTAGGCTAACTCGAAACATTGCAAGATGAAACACACTAGAGAGCAGTCTGAACCGGAATCATGCTGTATGCTGTTTTGCAGTACTAAGAATCGAACCTTACTTTGAATTGTTTGTTACTTTAGCATACCTTGTACTAGGTTAAAAGGAAGTCGTGAAAAGTCCGTAACTATGACGCTCATTACTGTGGAACACTGTATCAATTTTACCTTAAAGATAGTAAAAATTGTATGTTTGGAGAACTATGGAGAATTTCACTCTTTGAGGTAATAATAAAGTCTTGAGTTCCATGGAAGGGTAATTTGTTTTCTAGCTTTCCAGTCTTCCTTGTGAGAGTGGATGTTCAAATTCAAAAACAAAAATACACTCAGTACGGTATTTTGCGAATTTTGGAAGATAGGAGAGACCGAAATTAACACCACTCGGACTATTAGGCCTATCGAAAATTCGCAAAATACCGTACTGAGTGTATTTTTGTTTTTGAATTTGAGCGTTACCATTGTGATCGATTGATTTCGAACATTCAAAGTAGAAGATGGTTCATTTTTTCGCTGAGAGTGGATGTTTACTTCTATTCTGAATTATCTAGAACTACAGGTGTTCAACTTGGCTAAAAAGATGTTTATAATTTAACTTGCTTGTGTTTTATTTCTACTTTTTCCTCAGTCCATGCTGGTCTTTTAAGGCTCAATTTACGTCTCTTGACTATCTTGGCTTGCTGTGCAATTCCTAGTAGTTATAAAATGTTTTGTGGATCATGCGTTGTATTTTAAATAATAATTAATGAACATTTCTAATTTGTTGAAAGAATTAATGTTTGTATTACTAGGCAAGTTCTGATTATTCTTAATTGCCTTAATTACTGATATTTGCATATTACGCCTAACTAATCCCATAACAATTTCCTGAACTTTAAAGGTTTTGATAAAACGTTTAATGTACAATTTTACAGGGAAGCTGTGTTTGCTGAAATGGGAGTTGCAACTAGAGAAGATGGAAATACAGTTGGAGTTTTTTCTCCTAAAAAGGTGGGAATAAAATCAGCTCCCAATAGTTATGGAAACTGGAGTCACTGTTAATAATCTTTTATGGTAGAAAAAGCATCTTAATTAGCTAATTCAGTCCAGTCCTGAAGTGTTTGGTAAAAATCTTATGAAATCTTGAGATTTTTCAGTTGCTGTGAGATCTTGTAATATACCATCTTTCCTCCACCCCCTCTCCCTTCCTCTATTTTTTACTTTGCTATGTAGTCTTAATTAAACTGTAAAACTACGCTCCTACTCATTAACAACAAACACAGTCCCGTATTTGCAAATTTTCGAAAGACTGTGATGACTTGGGTGTAAAACAGGTCTGCCTTTCTTCATCAGGCAACGACCGCCATTTCAATCCACAAATCTCACATATAATACCAGTGTTGTTTTCATCTGCTTTTGTCATCAGCTGTTATGTTTACGACAACAGCAGACTAAAACAAACACTGGTATTATGTGAGGTTTGTGGATAGAAGTGGTGGTCGTTGCCTACTGAAGAAAGGCGGACTTGTTTTACACCTAAGTCATCACAGCCTTTCGAAAATTTGCAAATATGGGACTGTATTTGTTGTTAATGCGTATGAGCGCATTTTTTACATTTAGTTTCTGAACACCCATTGTAAGATGGTGCGTTTTTTTCAAGTCTTAATTTAAGACTTATATATATATATACACCATAGTCATCTACAACCACTATTTTATTAGAGGAAGAACTAATTGTTAACAAAAAAAGATCGGCCAAAGACGGTAGTGGTATCAGTAAACCAAGGAATGGCTGCCAAGTGCAACGCTGTCCTGTGCCAGTAAGATGAATGACGGTTTGTAGATATACTCAATGGTTTATTCACAGTGCCATGAGGTTTTATCCACGTAGATGTTTGTATTGGTTCAGGACTGCTTTGGAAGTTGGCAAGGCTAGGCTGCACTATGGTTGAAGAGTTGCTGCTGGTAGGGTATACCTCCCAGAGTGAGGAGCAACTGAAGGGAAGCCCTCTTTTATACCTAGGCCTGGTTACAGAAGTAGTTCATAGATGGAGCTGCACTATTTTCCCATGTGCCTCTAGTGCCATCAGCTCCCTCCCGTGGTAGTAGGGTAAATATGACTCATAACCTTAAACAAAATGCAAGAAAATGTTTTATGACTGTTTTCTGTAACTTAAGGTATGTAGAATAATGTACCAAAATTAAGCAAAAATCGAAGCCCCAGAAACGGCCGCCTTTTGGAAAAATAACGTAAATTAGTGCCAAATTTTGGTTTTTCTAATTTATCTCCTGAACGGAGACTTATACACAAAAGTTTCAAGAGAGCAAAGTTAAAGAGAATTAAATTTCCCAAAGGAAAGGTTCCTATCATTTTTCATGTACACTGAACCGTTACCGAATTACATCCACTTGCATCCGGCACATCGCCATCAATGGTGGTGGATCATTTTCAACTTTTAAGTGCTATTCTGATGTTTATAATTTAGGTGGGCGACTCCAATTTGATTCATTCGAAAGGTGGGAATGTCTTCTTTGCATCAAGGGTAAATAGAAGGGTCCATCAGTGCTAGGGGCCGAACTATGCCTGTTTTATTAGTGGCTGGTATTCCAGTCACCGTTTGTTTTTTCGCTCATTTTTAACTTTCAACTGCTATTCTGACGTTTCTAATTCAGGTGGATGACTCCAATTAGATTCATTAGAAAGGTGGGAATGTCTTCTTTTCATCAATGGTAATTAAAAGGGTTTATCAGTGGTAGGTACAGAGCTAGGCCCTTTTTACTGAGGGCAGGTGTCACAGTCACCGTTCGTTTTTTAGCTCGCTGTTGACTTTCAACTGCAATTCTGACGTTTCTAATTTAGGTGGATGATTCCAATTAGATTCATTCAAAAGGTGGGAATGTCTTCTTTTCTTCAAGAATAATTAAAAGGGTTTATCATTGGTAGGTCCAGAGCTAGGAACTTTTTATTAAGAGGCTCATATCACAGACACCATTCGATTTTACGCTCATTTTCAACTTTAAACTGCTATTCTGACGTTTGTAATTTAGATGGGTGACTCCAATTAGATTCATTCGAAAGGTGGGAATGTCTTCTTTACATCAAGGGTCATTAAATGGGTTTATCATTGGTAGGTACCGAGCTAGGCTTTTTTTACTAGGGGCTCGTGTCACAGTCACCTTTCGATTTTGCTCATTATCGACTTTCAACTGTTATTCTGATGATTCTAATTTAGCTAGACGACTCCAATTAGATTTATTCGAAAGAAGACATTCCCACCCTTCGAATGAACCTATTTGGAGTCATCCACCTAAATTACAAAGGTCGGAATGGGAGTTAAAAGTTGAAATGAGTGAAAAATCGAACGGTGACTGTGATGCCAACTCCTGTAGCGGTGCAGACTGGTTCCAAGGTGCTCTCAATCTTGCACTGCCATCTGGTGTACTCTTTTAGCGGTTTTTATAGTAATTGTGTGGCCGATTTTACTTTCGTGGAAAACAAGCCTGCTCTCTACAGACCCGGCTTAGGGAGTAGGGAACTCTGATGCCTGAGCATGCTAACTATTTACTATATCTCCAATAATGGTTATGGCTGCCACCAGGTGGGTTTAATAGCGAATCCTGGTTCTAGGGCAGTTAATTGACTAGCACTACAAACCTGCTATTAATCAACAAATAATAAAAACGTTGGCATTTACTCTTGGTTTAATGACAAGTTATTATTTACAGTTTACATTACATGAATGTTCAAAAATAGCTTACATAAAACTTCGGACCTATAAGTTTGAGTGAACTTCAAAAATACAGTAGGCTTTACATTAAAGCAGTTGAGTTTCAATAAAAATCAATAATATTAAACTCCCAAGATTTACAATAAATCGGCAATAATTTACTTTACAGTGAAAGCAATCAAATTTTGAATAGAATCAAAGTTTGTTTGTTCTACTAGAACTTTACATAAAAAGCAAGTGTCCTGCAATACTTTTTAGTAATCCAGTTTGTTCAGCCTAGAACTTCACATAAAAAGCAAGTATCCTACAATACTTTTTAGTAATCCAACACCCCACTACCTGCAAGTTAACAGGGCTCCGTCACTGAAGGCCTAAGTGCTTCATTGTTACTTACGTAGTTGGTGAAAACTAACTGTTGCCGTTTACAACAAGTTAGAGAAAAAAAAATGTCAATTTATTAATTGCCATTTACAAAATATCCACTACCTGTAAATTAAATTGCATTCAGTTCCTGAGTGCTCGTTACCCTGGAGGATTTTAAACTCTTCAGCTACGCCCAGCTCAGTCACCCACCTGCGCATGCGCGGGTTCAGCGCGCGCAGGCCCTCCATAAATGGTGTTACGGCGTTAGCCAGCCATCTCTTTTCCTCCAAGCTGCCATCACGATCGCTTCGCTCTGTTACCCTCTTGGTTTTCATTCGTCGTTCGCCGTTCGTCGATCTTTGAAGTGCATCACATCGTTCGTCGTTCGCCGGTCTTTGCAGTTTATCGCACCGTGCATCTTCCCGCTCGCCGTCTGTCGGCCTTACGAAGCGTGTCATATCGTCCGTCATTCCCGTTCGTTGTTAGTCGGTCCCGTTCGCCGGCCTTTGAAGCTCATCACACCGCCCGCCGCTGCCGTTGCATTTCAGCGGTCTTTGCAGCTCATTGCACCGGGGCATCTTCCCGCCGCCGTCCGTCGAGCTTACAAAGCGTGTCATGTCGTCCGTCATTCCCGTTCGCTGCTCGTCTGTCTTGAAGACCATTACATCACTCGTCGGTCTTTGAAGCTCAGCGCAACCTCCAGCAGCCGCTGCATCAACGCCGCTACCCTGACCGTTCGCCGTTCCCGTTCGCAGAACCCACCATCACTACGGCCTCCCTGAACTTTCACTGCTCATCAGGTTTGGACGAAGATTTTCATCGTTTATGCGTCCCACTCATCATACAAGTGAAGTATTCATCATTCAACGTTCACCTGCTATACAAGGAGACTACCGTTCTTCGTTCTTCCTAGCCTTTGGCATCATTACTCCTCTGGCCGCTTGGAAACTGATTCTCCTCACTCATCCGTCGTTGCACCTTGCGCCGTTGTGACTGCCGCTCACACTACACGCATTTCACGACCACTGCTCGCAGCCGCCGTTCGCTTGCTCAATTGCCGCCACCCTAGTTTCAGCCATTCAAGCCGGCAAAGAAACCTCCGTTCGCGGTCTGTTGGCTCGACGTCTGCCGCCGTGGCCGCCGCCCGTTCATGCCGCCGCTGCGTCAACATCGTCGCAAGAAGACCGTTGCCCGTTCGGCCGCTGCACCAAGAGGTCTCCCGCTCGTTCTCGCTCCTTGCTCGTTCGCCGCTCACCCCTACAGGGATAAGGTACGTTCGTTCTTTCTTTACAAATCGTCCCTTCGGGGGGAAAACTTCCACAAAAAAGATGACTGCCATAGTTTGAGGCTTCTCTCTCAGATCGTGGCCACAATTTGCTGCACCGTCCGCCTCATGATCGATGCCGCCCATGCAGCCCTCTTCCGGATGACTTCTTCCTTCTGGCCTTCCAGCCCATCACGCTCGTCACGTTCTTCGACATCCTGACTGAACGAAGAGCCTCATCCTTCCGTTCGTACCGTAGGCAACAGCCAGTTCACCGTATCTGTCACTGTTCTTCTTCATCCATTCACCGCTAGCAAGCTCTCCTAAAAGAATCTCTGCTTGAGCCCATACGCCGTTCGCTGGTCCGACTGTTGTTCACAAACCGCTCGCCGCTCACAGCCCGTTCATCACCCGCAACCCACTCTTCGACGTCAAGTCCGCTCGCCGTTCAGCCACCCTCCGTTCACGACTGAAGCTGGACTCGTCTCTACACCTGTGTCCAACACCTCACAGCCAAGATGATTCTGACTCACCTTTGTTGATGGCCATCATTCTCCCCAACCTTACATCAGCATTTCACATCGTTGCCCACATGCTGTTAATCGTTCGTCGATTGACCCGCCAATTAAAGCTCGACAGCCGCCACCTGCAGCCCATTCGGCCCGTTCACCGTGGCAAAACCGCCCGACGTTCGCAAGCTTACCCGAAGAATCTCTCCTCGAGCCCGTTCGCCGTCTGCCGGCCCAACTGTCTTTCAAGCCGTAAGCCGCTCACAGCCGTTCGTGGTTCGCAGCCCAACCATCGACAAGCACCCACTCGCCGTTACTGGCCAACCAGAAGATTTTCTGCTGACACCTCTCCCGTCGCTGGCCCGACCACCGTTCATGCCTTGCCGTCACTGTCATTTGTTCCTGTTGTCCGCCACTCATTTCTTGTTTGCGTTCCCGTTCGTCGTTCATTGGTCTTTGAAGCTCAGCGCAAGCTCCAGCAGTCGCTGCGTCAACGTCGCTGACCTGGCCGTTCGTCGTTCCCGTTCGCCGGTCTTTGAAGCTCAACACACCGCCCGCCGCTCCCATCGCTGTTCAGCGGTCTTTGCAGCTCATCGCACCGTGCATCTTCACGTTCGTTGCATCACGAAGCTCGTCGTTCTCGTCCGTCGTTAGCCGATCTTTGAAGCCGCGTTCGTTGATGCTCACGGCATCGCTCATTGTCAGCCAGTCCAGCCACTCGTCACCACACGCCAGCTTTTAAATTGCAGCTTTCATCTTCAACTGCCTCATTCACTACTCAAGCCCACCCCCATCTTCGTTCGTAGCTCCGTTCTTCGTTCGCTAGCCCGCTATCGCTCAAGCTCATTGCGTTCGTGTACCTTTTCACCGTCCACAAACCGTTCGTCGACTGTTAACCTGGCCGACCTCCGAGTCCATTACCACCCGCACGCCCGTTCGTCGTTCACCTACTGCTCATGGTCAACCGGTCCGACCGTCATCTACAAGCCCTTTGCTGTCTGCACCACTCGTCATTCATGAACCGTTCTTCGTTTATTGATGTTCAGCCTGCCTCTTGCTAAACAAGGTCACTCGTCGACTTGTAATCTCATACCCGTCGAGCACCACCATGCTCTTTGCGCCACTATTTCCAGCTTGTTCAGGCATCGAAGCTGTCCACGGCCACACCATGCTGAATACACTGGCTCTCATCCGTCCTCCGAAGTCAAATTGCGTTGAACCCGCTCCGGACTTGGACAAGCGTCTGTCTGGGGTAGCCAGGTTCTACAGTCTACAGTCTTCTTAAGTCTCGTTCATCTCCAAGTCTTTTGGAACTTGACTTATCCAATGTTTATGTTCGACTCATCAATCTGTCAATCAAAATGAAATACTTTGTCACCTTGACTGGCCTTCATGGTTCTTAACCAACACCAATCTGCTTGGGTGCCCTCACTGATTTACAACCTGAAGTTTCCGAACCACAACCAGCGGTTCATCATCAATTCGCATCACTCGTTCATTGCCACCAACGATTCCTCACCCATATGTCTGACAATTTCGCACTTCCACCGAGTCGAACCATGGACTCTGCATGGATCCTTATCCTCACGCTCATGGCAATGTGCTCGGTAATTCGCCCCTTCACATGCTGCCCTTCTATGACTCCCTTGGTTCACCCACATAGTAAGGTCCACTTCCTGATCTTGTACTCCAACCTCAATGACTCTGGGGAACTACATCTCATTAACCCTTCACCACTCTGCTACCATCAAACAAATCACCAAGCCCGTCTTACGCTTCATCCGTCATCGAAAACGTACAGTACCCTCTTCAACCAGCTTGACTGCTCCCCAAATCAAAGCACACAGCTAATGCACTGTTTCTTGAACACTCTCTCTGTCTGAACATCTATATCAATTGATTCTGATTTCACAATGGTGTGCCACCTTCACACCTCTCTGTGGTTCGAATTTCTCAACATAACGCAACTCGCTTTCATTGACATCCCGTTGAACTCTACTGCAAATCAGCCAACCTTCAATAGAAAACCACACAAGCCGTGGATTCTGGAAAAACTCGCCTGAACTTCCTCACCAACTCGCTTTGGCTATTGAAAGTTCCCTCCCCACTCCGACTACCTTGCGCAGAAAGTCGGCCGTGAACAGAGAATGTTGCGTCTGCAACCAATCAACCACAACTCTGTCACTGAGGATCCAGCTCACACCCTTGGGGACCCGTCATGATGGTGTCCACCACCTATACTGACGACGTCTACTGTAAATGTAATTTAATTTATAGGTAGTGGATATTTTCCAAACGGCAATTAGAAAGCCCAGTTTTACCTGGGGGGGAGGTCAAAATTGGTATCTATTGCCTGAGGAAAATATACACTACCTGTAAATACCCACCCAACCTTCCTCTCGAGTCACCATCATGACTGACATATCGTGAGGAAAAGTAGATGACTGGCTAAGGCCGTAACACCGTTTATGGAGGGCCTGCGCGCGCTGGACCCGCGCATGCGCAGGTGGGTGACTGAGCTGGGCATATCTAAAGAGTTTAAAATCCTCCAGGGTAACGAGCACTCAGGAACTGAATGCAATTTAATTTACAGGTAGTGTATATTTCTTTAGGCAATAGAAACCAATTTTGACCTTCCCCCAGGTAAAATTGGGCTTTTTTTTAACATTAAAGCTGGGTTTTTAGTAAGAGTCCCGTGTTACTCTTAAGTATGCAGAGAGAAACTGCCTAAGGCCTAACTCTCTGCATATCCCGATCATCGATCTGTCAATTTAAAAATTAAAATCTAAAATTTTGAATAAGTTTCAAAAAATTCAATTTAAAGTTTAAACTAGCCTACTAAGTCCATAGTTTTGCTACTACTACCTTTCTGCCCGGCAAGACATTAGAGACGCATCCCGATTCCCTGAACCGGCGTAGTGACTGGTGGCGATCGTCAGGTGAGCATGGCTCTTGTTTATATAACAGCCAGGTGGTTTTGCTGACGTAGGCGCGCCGACCCCAGGGAATGCGACATTTAGTACTGAATCAGTTGTGACGTCACGATGATGCGTGCGACAGATGGTCGGCTGGAGGTTGGGCGTGTTGCTATGCAACGTGATTGACAGCTCCCTGGCATTGTTTGGAGGCAAGAGACGAAGTCGGCTTGTGAATGGCTGAGTGCCAAATTTCTGGAAAAGGCAGCGTCCTGATTGGCTGAGGGCCGTTCGGCAGGTAGAGCAGCGCAAAAGCTGTAGCGGTGTCGGCCCAAAACAGTGTGCCGGCAAACATCACTAATCGTACTGGTGCGGATACTGTATTGCAAACTTAGGCTACTGGTCTTTCTTTCCAATTTTGTTGGATTTCAGGACAACAAGCATAGCACGCCACTATTCAAGGAGGGAGCGACGTTGCGGACTAATGCTTTAATAAAACTAACCTAACTTGGCAAGCGGTAATTCTTTGCTGCCATCATGGGGAAAAAAACGTGCATTTACTAGCAGTTAACTTTAAACTAAAATTTTCTACTTTAAGTAACTAAGTAAATAATGGTTGGAAACAGACTGAAGATCTATTTACATTTATTGAACATTGGTTAATAAAATATGTACAAAACAGTGTTTAGTTTGCAGTTTCATTTTGGTTACATCAAATCTTGGTATTAGATTTCGTCAACAACAAAAAAAAAATCGTTAAGCAAATCGTGCTTAACACTCAAGTACCAACAACCATCAAGAAATTTCACCAACTTCAAACTAGAAGTACATTTTCGCAAAAATGCACGTAATATTGAATAAAAATTCAGCTTGTATGATGTCACTGATGACGATTCACATGCAACCTTTAGCTGTCTGGTTAAGATGCTAGTCTTTGGTTTTACATTGGAAAAAAATTCATGTTTTGAAAGTTTTAACTTGAAACGAGAATGAAATTAAAGTTTTAATAAAATCATCCCTAAAAAATACTTCGCCTGCAAAAACGTATCCCGATCGCGATAATCTAGTTTAAGTTACATTTAAGTTTTCAAATAAATGGCCTAAACGAAATTCAAGTATAACTAAGTAACTTACATGTCCTCTACCTTTGCCCCATTTTGGAGCAATTTGCGGCGGCAGAAGAACATCGCTCTCCCGGAGAACGGGATGATGGGTGGTTGCGAGGTCGAGCTATGCTAACGATATTTTCTTTCTCTTGGGTTTTTATACTTCGGAAACGGCTCCAACTTGCCTTCTGCGCGGACCCCGAGGAGTGCTAGACATGTAAGGCACCTTAGGATTTGTTTAGAGCCTCAATTTCCAAGTAATCAATTCACTGGTTGGTGGAGAGTTTGGTCAGCCAAATTCGGTGCCAACAACGCTCGAGCCACTTCCGGTTTGCACGAGAGAGCCGACCGGGTTTACTTACGCAAGTAAAATTCCAACATGGCGCTTAAGCGTTGAGCCGAGGTAGCGGACACGTTTGCCTCATAGTTTTAAAACTACCCAACTGAATTTAAAAAGGTAAATATATTTAGAATCTATTTTTAAGATCAAAGGCCAAGCATCTTTTACGAAGATTTAAGACAGACTTTGAAAAAAATAGTAAGTGAAAACGGCGACATTAGCGCTAACAAACCTGCATCGTACGCGTGAGTTGTTGCAAGTTATAAACAGTTTCAGACATCAATAAAATCGATTATTATGCTGTTTGAAGTACCCCTATTGTTTGTGAGAGGACTTTTAAACAATTATGAAACGTGTATGTAACATAATCTACGTGGCTTTATGCCAAACTACAATGATGTGCGTTACAATTTTTTGCAGCAGCTCTGTTTACATTTTGGTATTTATTTAAAAATAAATAAATTCGAAATTGAAGATTTCAGGCCTTCAGTAAGACCACTTGGGTTTTCTCGACGATCTTCCAAGATTTCAACAAGGTTGAGTGTAAAAGTTCAATTTCTCTTGCAAATTCCTTACAAAGCATTGCCGGTTGTGAACAAGAATTCCCATGCTGTTTTTGAAACTGGGGAAACGAAAGCAAATTTGAAAACCAACGGATTTTTTGTTAACTGTAGAAGCTGTACAACTGAATTTATTTAATAGAAGAGTACTGTGATTGAATTGCCGTGGACTAGGGATCGATGCTGGGATGCTAATAAATCGAAGTGAGCATAAAAATAAAAACATCGTACTACGAAAATCGCGAGTGCCGGTAATGTAGTTTTTCGTAAGTAAACATTAGAATTTGCGTTATAAAAATAGGCTTAAACTGTTACTAGTTTACTTTCACGTTAAATATCATTAACCCCCCCCGCCGCCATGAATCTGAAGCAGTCAAGCTAAAGGTGGTTGAAGTTTTCATAAAAATTCGTCGTAACATCGCCTGTGTCACAACAAGTAAAAATAAAAACAGCAAGCAATGAGATTGAATGTTTCAAAGCTTATAAATAATATGGTAGTGCAATTGTCTGACCATATGTGCCCCCTAACACACACTAAACTGTGGCTTTATGCCGAAAAAGAAAATACCAAGTTTTTACATTTGTACAAACGAAGCTGCATTGTCGGCAGTGACTTCCGGTTGGTGAAAGGTGGTGGAAGACGTTCATATTTATTTCTGAGTTCGTTTTTGCAAATTGTGTTCCCGTGGAAAGTTGCGGTGGACATCTGGCTATGTCGTGTTGAAAACTGGGTTCAAAAATGTCAATTTTTGGTGGGGGGGGGGAGGCATGTGCCCCAAAGGTGGTGATTGCTGTTTTCAGCGTGAGAAAAAAAATGAGCTTCGTAGCTCTCAGCGTTACACTCCTAGTAAAAAGAGCGTAGCTCGATCCCTAACAATGATGAAGCCATTTATTTACTCTTGATGCAAAGAAGACATTCCCACCTTTCGAATGAATCTAATTGGAGTCCTCCACCAAAATTAGACACTTCGCAACAGCAGTTGAGAGTTGAAAATGAGCGAAAATTTGAACGGTGGCTGTGATACCAGCCACTAGTAAAATGTGCGTAGCTCAGTCCCTAACAAGGATAGACCCTTTTAATTATCCTTGATGAAAAGAATACATTCCCATCTTTCTAATGAATCTAATTTAATTAGACTACTTAAATTAGAATCGTCAGAATAGCAGTTGAAAGTCGACAGCGGGCGAAAAATCAAACAGTGACTGTGACACCAGCCCCCAGTAAAAAGGGCCTAGCTCTGTACCTACCAATAATAAACCCTTTTAATTACCATTGATGAAAAGAAGACAATCCCACTTTTCGAATGAATCTAATTGGAGTCATCCACCTGAATTATAAACGTCAGAACAGCAATTGAAAGGTGAAAATGAGCGAAAAATTGAACGGTAACTGTGATACCAGCCCCCAATAAAACGGGCATAGCTCGGTCCCTAGCAATGATAGACCCTTCTATTTACCCTTGATGCAAAGAAGACATTCCCACCTTTCGAATGAATCAAATTGGAGTCGTCCACCTAAATTATAAACGTCAGAATAGTAGTTGAAAGTTGAAAATGACCCACCACCATTGATGGCGGAGATGTGCTGGATGCAAGTGGATGTAACTCAGTAACGGTTCAGTGTACATAAAAAATGATAGGAACCTTTCCTTTGGGAAATTCAATTCTCTTTAACTTTGCTTTCATGAAATTTTCGTGTAGAAGTCTTTCTTCAGGAGATAAATTGGAAAAACCTAAATTTGGCACTTATTTCCGCAATTTTTCCAAAATGGCGGCAGTTTCTGGAGCTCCGATTTTCGCCTACTTTTGGTATGTTATTCTACATACCTTAGGCCACGTAAAACACTCATAAAACGTTTTCTTGCAGGTTTTTTTAGGTTCAGCGAAAAATCAACATATATTTACTCTATTATGGTGATAAAACCATCAGTATAGTATGCTGAACCAGAACAAGACAAGGTTACATGACATATTAATATTCACTATTTAATACAAGATAAAATAACATAATGTCAAGATATATTGTGTAGCTTTATTTAATATCAGCTGTAGCAACATTTAAAAGGTAGAAGGACCAGGGTTAGTGTTACTAGGTGTGCCACTTAGGTCTTTAGGTTAGGTTAAGCTACAATATGCGGGGGGTTAAAGAAACCTCTTCTGTTCGCAAAAGAATAAGGAACAACAGTAACAAGCAAGAATGCTAAAAAATATATACTGCATGCAAGAATAACAAATATTAAAACAACTTTCAGAGATTATTTAAAATAACACCAAGAAAACCAGTAAAATTCACACAAATACGTTGCTATAGGAACATTAGCACCCCTTTATATGAAATAATTTTAGTGTCCTTTCCTACGGGATCATTAAAAAAAACTTAATACACAACGCCACAACAATGAATAACAACACACTTATCCACTATTAAGTTTTTTTTTAAACAATGTCGTTTACACCTCTCAGCAAATCCATGCACCGATTGCCGGTTTTCTCTGGGATCATTTTTAGTATTTAAAGTGTACATGTCTTCCTAACATTTTTCTGTGTATTAGCTAAAAGACTTGGCATTTCACACTAAATTATCAGAAAGTTAACAATTTCCACGACTCATTCTAAAAAGGTTCAACGACTTACTTTGAAAGACTTGAGATATTAAAAAAAGCACTTGGTTACACCTAGAACGGTTAAATATCTGTCCATGTTGTAACTGTTGCTTAATATTCCATCTCTCTTCACATATACGTCTGTGAGAAAGCTATCGGATTCGTTTCTCAGATACAGGCAAGCACCTAGTCAAAGGGAAAATCTTACAAGTCCAAGCAGATAACACTACAGCAGTTGCCTCCATTCGGAACAAGGGTGGAATGAGGTCTCGCAAACTTCACGAAGTTACCTCGTCAATATTCCATCTTTGCATAAAACGCCACGATCATCCTACCATTCCACTTCCCAGGCAACCAGAATGTGATTGCAGATTCTCTCTCTCTCGACGAAAACTCCCAACAGCGGAATGGACTCTAAAGAAATCCGTCTGTGAATATCTCTTCAACATATGGGGCACCCCAATGATGGACCTATTTGCCATGAGGCACAATGCCAGACTTCCCCACTTCGTCAGCCCAGTCTCAGATGAACAAGCCACGGTAGTAGACACACTGTTCTTCCCTTGGATAAACCTCTATGCGTACCTGTTCCCTCCGTTTAAGCTGCTCCCTCAGGTCCTAGAAAAGATAACTTACTCTTAAGGCCTATTCCTACTGATCCCTCCAAATTGGCAATCAGCAGCATGGTTCCCCCAGCTAGTAAGCCTCGTTAGTCGACACTCCAAGAAGTCTCCTTTAAACACAGGATCTGCTATCCCAACAGAAAGGGACCAAATCTCTCCCCAAACACCAGCGCATGAAACCTTTACGGGTAGCTACTATCGGCAAACTTATCAAAAAGGCAGGAATTCATGAAGCACAAGCAACCCACATTGCCAGTAAAGCCATCGACTGACAGAATCTATGGCAGTCTCTGGACAAATCGGTTTCATTGATGTGACGGAAGGAAAGCCAATCCAATCAATCCCCCTATACCAGATCTCCTGAGATTCCTCAACGACCTCTTCAAGGATGGATTAAAGGAATCAACAATTCTCGTCCACCGATCGGCACTGAATTCTGTCTTCAAGGCTGGAGGCAACACCAGCCTCCTCGACGACTACCGCATCTCCTTCCTAATCAAATCATTTAAAATGGAACGACCGGCAACACACCGCACATTCCCTGACTGGGACCTATCCATTGTCCTTCAATCATTAATGAAGCCACCTCGTGGACCAATGCAAAACTGCCCCATGAACATCCTCACTAGGAAGATAGTGTTTCTATTTACCCTTACAGCAAGCCTTCGATCGATTCAGTGAAAGTCAGGCCTTTGCAGCAGACCCTGCCTTCTGCATCTTTGCACCGGATACCTCATCTGTATCTCTAACACCAAGAACGGATTTTCAGGCAAAAACCAGAAACCCTGTAAACCATCTGAACCAATTGTCATCCCAGCTCTATCAAAAATCACAGGTGATGCACCGGAACGGAACGTCTCTTATGCCTGGTACGAGCACTTCGTTACTACATCGCTAGGACCGACAACAACGAACTTCGCAAAGGCAGAAACTACGGCAAAACCTCAGCAGGCACCATCGCACAATGGATAAGAGAAACCATACAGAGTGCATACGAAGATCAAAACATCAATTGCGCTGACAATGACATCAGAGTGACGGCACACGAATTGAGGGCAATCTCCACGTCATGGGACATCCTGACAGCAGCATCACGGCAAGATACATCCGTCTTCACCTCACTTTACGTCAGGGAGATGACGAAGCAAGCCAATGGACTACATCACCTGGGCCCCATCGTAGTGGCCAGATGTGTCATCCAGCCCCCTTACGCACTAAAAACAGAAGGAAGTCCACCATCAAGTCGGAAGCAAGACCCTCATCTTAAAAATAGGGTCCAAAAGAGATCCAAATTCGACTGTTTTTATGTTTTCTGAATAAAGTGCAAAGTTTGTTAAACTTTTTGGGGGAAGCCAGCTCGTAACCATAGGGCATCCGTCAAGTCGGTGCTCGCCACCTAACTTTGATCAGGTCTACCTGTGAATGAAAAAATTCACAGGTTATGGGTTTTTCCAGTGGTAACAAGAATTGCCAGCCCCTTGGGGCTGATGGCCGAAAATTGTTTCTTTGCCTAGGAAACCATGTATAACCTAACCCGTCCTACCTCCCCTCTTGAGTCACCGCCTGACGAAATCGGGAGGAAAAATTATGATCTGCCTTTCGTGCGATAGTGCTTTTATAGCGCCCACGCATGCACAGACGGGTTAAGAAGCTGATGGCAACAAGGAACCGAAAAACCTCCAGGGAAATGCAGCATTGCGAAGAACGAATGCAAAAATTCACAAGTTGTGTGTTTTCCTTGGCAAAAGAAACAATTTTGGGCCAGCCCAGCCCCGAGGGGCCGGCAAATTACTGTTTCAAGATATTTTTTTAAATTTGAGAATATAATTAGAGTTTTATAGCCGGCAATGTTGGAGACCGGTGACCACCGCGAAAAAGTGATCGACACAACGGGAAAAAATAAAGGAATTGGAAAACATTCCAAAGTGTCGGTTCCACCGTCCGTACCCGAGAAAAGGGTAAGCGGACAGGATGGAAGATCGCTGAAGGAGGGGAAGAGCCAAAATGCAGCGCAAGCGATGCAGCGAAACGATCACTTACGCAAGCGATAACCGAGTAGAGAAGAATTGGGTCTCACGTAAAAGTCCTCAATGGTTCGCAGGGCTTGTGTAGTTCTGCGAACCATTGCGGACTTTGTGTGAGACCCAATTTTTTTCAACTCGGTTATCTCAGCTTGTGTAGTTCGCCAGCGACCAGCGATCCGCCACCGCGCAACCGCGGTAGTACGCAAGCAAGTCACAGACAAGGATCGCAGCTGAGTTCGCCACTCCTCAGTAAATCAATGGTTCGCAGCGGTTCGCCAGCGCACATCACTGATTGCAGGTCGCTGGAAACTCACGGTTTGCTGGTTAGAGTTGTGCAGCCTTTCACGGATTACTCAGGCGAAAGAGCAGGACCATCACACGGAGTGGAAAGCCATGTAGGAGAAGAACATCAAGATGATGATTATAATCAGGATGAATTTGACCCAGAATATGAACAGTATTACGAGCAGGATGAATGCCCGGGACTGAAACGGAAGCTAGAGGCATCTCCCCACCCCACGGCAGCAAAATACAGGAGAGTTCAGTTCAATGAGTACGATCTGTTCCAAGATGGTAGAAGCTTCAATGAGGAACAACGACAACAAGTTGAACAGTGGAAGATGCGGTAGCCAAAAAATCGGTCCTTCCCGAATCAACTGACACCGACGACTCGTTTGAAGAAGGGCTCGGTTTCATTAGTTGGAAACTCTTTGCAGATATCACTTTCAAATACCTGAAAGAAATGCCATTTTGCAAACAAGCGCACCCAGTTAAAGAAAATCTTTAAGACTCTCCACTTGAAACGGTGGCAATATCTGGAAACACCCAAAAAAGTGCCAGTGCATCTACCTCAATCGGCAGTCGGTTTTAGGCAATTACTCAATGTGGAGTCTCTAACAAGAAAAGATGAACAGCCCATTTTCATTTCCAAGCCCTTGCCACCACATGACCCCAAGTGTACAAAAACTTTTTTTTAAGTCGACAGGGAAGGGCGCACCTCTCAAGAAGCATTAAAGAACATTTTCGGAGTGTAATGATGGATTACCAAAAATCCAGGATTGGAGAGGATACCCGGACTTCAACTATCAAAAACCTCGGGGAACAAATTTTTTTTTCTTAAGCGCCCAAACGCCAAAAAGACCTCGGTCTTTGACCTATGATATCTCCGTCAATAATGGACTTAAACGACCAAACTCTTCACCTTTTAATAGCCCTGAACTCCAGCTACAATTCTGGGGAAACCGAATTCCGAAATTCATCCTGGAAAATTAACTACAGCCGTTTGAAAATCACTCCAAACCTGCCGCAGCGCTCGTCAGTTCCGGTCGCCGTTATTGACAAACTCCATGTAATTTGTAATTATTTTTCGATTATTCTTTTAGAGCAAAAAGCCCAAATACACTAGCTTAGTTGTGAATTAGGAGGGGTTGCCTTCGGGTACTTAACCTAGTATACATGTGGATACAGACATTTAAGTGCGATATTTTTTATTGTGTTTGTCGGCCGCAAATGCTATGAAAAATCTCCACCAACATCAAACTGTTAACTCCAATTTAATTAATGCGTTATAGCATTTAACTAAGCTAGATTATTTATCCTTTTTATATATTTGTTTGCCCCCAGAACACTACCATTAGTTTGAACCATTTTAGACATCGGCAATCTTAACGAACACGAATTTTGTTGTAAATAGTTTTTAAAATTCTCCATCCAAACTTCGACTGTGACCATCCGAATGCATACCACTAGCTTTTCCTTCTAATAAATCCATATCTTAAAAAGAGATCTGTTAACAAATGCAAACGAAACTCAAAGTAATTCTGTGCAATACACTTCGTCCCCCCCCCCCAACCTATTTGTGATGTATAACATTGCAGTTTTCGTTTAAAGGCTTGTTTAATTTAGCTGCTGTGAGAATGGCAAGCTGCCCTCAGCTCGCCATTTCCCACCCAGCTGGCCTTTCCCAACGCTTTCACGCTCGCGCGCCACCGTACGGCACAGGTCAGTCACTCGAGAGCTGAGCATTGGTCAAAAATGGCCGAGTTAACCTGTTTCCCGTAAGCACCTGCAGTAAAGGCAAATGATGAACGCACCGAACCCTGGACTCTTGCTTTGCTTGGGGGAAGGTCGAAGGAAAGTAGTCACCCGACCCTTGCACTGCAATGATTTATTTATTACAAAAGCCACCCTACAAGCTTTAATTTGACTCCATGCCTATAATAGTCTTGTAAATATCAAACCAACAGTCAATACTCTTATTCAAGGGCCTTTCCCAATGTTCAGTTGAGTTAAACTCAATTTGGCCCATCTCTACATGTCCCTACTCCTTCAAACGGCTCTGCCCCAAACCCCTTGCAAAACCGACTTCTCCTCCCACTTTTCATTGTTCTCGTGGCACTCAGCCAATGAGGAGGGCGCAGCTATCCTCGACGTCCGCGCTTTGGTTGCCAGAATCCCCCTCTCCAGCATAAAAAGCCCCAGCAGCCCTTCCTCCTTAGCACAACTCACAGATCTCAAAGCTAGAAGGGTCGTGCCGGTCGGGAGTGGAGATCTCACGTCCGAAGGTTTCCATGCTGGGCAACATGGTAGTGGTTCGTATGCTATTAGTTTAGCTTTTGAAATTTTAAGTTTAGGACCCCCATTCTAAATTTATAGTTTAAAACTTAACTTCTAGCCTAGAGAAAATTATGGTTGGCTAGCCATCGGCATTTCTGGCCCCCTGCCTTCCATAACGTCAGAGGTGTTCTCTTCCTAAAAACCGACTTTTTCTTGTTTATTTTATGTCTAACTTTAATCTAAACAACGGACGGTTTCATCTTTGTGCAAGATTCAACTGAAACATAACTTCAATTACTAGTTTGTAATCAAGCCGAGGGTTTTACATTTTAGAAAGTTTTTAGGAAAAAACTCCGGGAGGTTTGATCTTTTTGTCTAAAGCACTTGGAAACAAAACTGTGGACGGTTTGATCTTCATGCGTGTTGAAACAAAACTGTTGGAATAATTGTAACCAGCGGACGCTGTTCAATTAGCGGGTAAACCCAAGTTGGGAGCCCATGATTTACTTTTTCTAATCTGAAAATTTGAGTTTTTATTCAATAACACAAAACACTGTTGTTGTCTGAATTACTTGCTGTAAATTCTAACTTGTTGCTTTTGAAATCATTTTAAAAGCTATTTTAGTGAACTTACTGTAAATCGCCTACTAAATGCCCATGGGCGGCTAAAATGAATTCAATAAAAAAGTGGAGGGGCGTTAACAAAGCTACTACAAGATTCTGACCTGAACGTATGTTTTTGGTAGTCTTTTAGGCAAAATCCATCGTGGAAAAGTTGATTATTCACGTGCGTGATCTGGGTTCAATCTAGCATTAACACACTGGTTTTATACTCATTTATTCACAAATTTAGTGTATTAGATCGTCCTCCTTCCAATATCTAACCTAATTCAAAGTTAAAATTAATTTCTAACCATCACCACGCTTCACGGGAGCATTTGTAATCGCGAAAAAGTCGGCAGTATTAGGCCTATACGATCGATCATTGATGTGCGTAATATGGATTCAGTTTAGTGAAAACGCTTTACCTTTTTCCCATTTATCTCAAATTTAGTTTATTAGATCGTCCTTCTTCCAATATCTCACATAATTGAAAGTTAAAACTAATTTTTAACCATCACAAACCTTCAAAAAAGACATCTCCAGTGCCGTAGCTGAGAAATCTGGGGCCCCCTGCAAGAATATATCTGGGGCCCCACCTGCAAGAAAAAATCTGGGGCCCCCTATGTTATGTGAATTCAGAAATTTTCGGTACGGTGTCGGTGCCAGCTATTTCGTGTAGGCTATATTATTACCATTTATCATGAATTATACAAAGAAAATTTTTTCGGTATTTTTAATTTTTTTTCTGGGGCGGGGGGGAGGGAGTAAATGTAAATTTTTGCTTGGCCTTGCATATCTTTAAATTCGAGTTGCTCCAACACATTTCTAATCAAAAAACTAATACATGAATTGCAACTTTGAATTTCAAATTGCATGGAATGCGAAGAAAAAAACACCAGTTTCATCTTACTATAGGCACTCGACAAGCGCACGGTGAAGTTAGCCGACCATCCACATGTACGTTTCGACAGAAATGAGTACCTACCGTTCGGTATAGGTACGATTGGCTCAAAGTTGTTAATCATTGCTCAACACAAACAATAATTTCGTTATTTTCTTTCTTTTTCGTGTTGCTATAGTTATGGTTCTTGGACTAAAGCAACGAACTGTTAGTTCTACTGGACAGCTCATCAAGACATAATTTTGTGATGACTAGTAAGACGATACCAGATAGGGCTGCAGTCATCTTGGCTTGCCGGCGTAATGAAAGAGAGTCATTTGCTTCGTTTTGTAGGGAAGAGAATGTGGTGGGTGGGGCATTTTGTTTTTAATATACGTACTACTATAGAAATAACTACTGCAAAGAATGAATACATGTAGGTTTAGAGTACGTCAGGCAACCTGTCTGGTTCGAGCTAACGGTTCGTGTGTGTCTAATCGTTTGGAAAATTTGGTAATTAAAAAACTGAAATTTTTCTTCTGCAAGCTCGGAATTCTGGGGCCATCGTTTGAGGGGGGGGGGGCCGCCTTGCGGGGGCTGCGAGGGCTACACCTACAGCCCTGCGTCTCACCACTGGGAAACGCGTGTGTTGACATTTATCGCCATAGAGTTGTCCATAGAGTTGTCGCCATATTGTCTTCCAAGACGGAAGTTCCGGCGGAAATGGACGCGTAGGTCTGAACCCGTGGAGCCCCAGCAGTGAACGCGAAGTGGTGAACGCATCCAGACTGTGTAAGCGCTTGAAACATCCGGTCCACCGCGTCCGTTATGACATTACTCCGGTTGGCTTTTTCCGGTCGTGAATCGCGTGTCTGTTTTGAAGGTTTGTGATGGTTAAAAATTAGTTTTAACTTTGAATTATGTTAGATATTGGAAGTAGGACGATCTAATACACTAAATTTGAGAATAAATGAGAAAAAAGTAGAGCGTTTTCACTAGACTGAATCCATATTACGCACATCAATGATCGATAGCATAGACCTAATAATGCCGACTTTAACGTAATTACAAATGCTCCCGTGAATTGTGTTCAATTAAATGTTGATTTTGTTAAATTTATGGATCTTTTCGTTAATTTTGCTGCAATACAACCAAGATTTAAAGGGATAATACGTTGATTTCTTTAAACGTTTGAAGCTTTTAGTCAATTTCACGATTGACTTAAAAAAAACGCTTGGTGGGGGGGGGGGG
>JAHWFP010189566.1:0-27504 GCA_023313725.1 Lithobius niger | reverse complement strand
TTTTAGCAATTTCACGATTGACTAAAAAAAAACCGTTGGGGAGGGGGCCGGGCCCCCCACTAAACCTACTACACGATTTCTGACCTTAAGGTATTTTTGGGGGGTGGGCGTTAGAAAAGCCAGGGCATTTATTAGGCGATTTACGATAAATGTAAAGTGCCCTTTTTATATCTCTGATGTTAAAATAAAACCAAGAGTTTTAAATTCAGGTTTGTTCCCTAGTGGATTAATTGTTTTGAGTGTAAAATTAATATGTAGCCCATTTTTAGCTTTATACTCAGGTTAAACAGTTAAATATTTTTCACCGTTGATGGCAGCACAAACCAGTCAGTATTAAGGTTAGGTCCCTATAGTTTAGGACACCGACGCTTCATTCCCCATGCCGGGACTGTAACCCATGCTGTGCTTGTTATCGTAAAAAGTTGTAACAATCACCCAGAACCTGATACTCGAAACACGTGTGAACCAAAGATGTCGGGGGCGTTACAAGTACCTCAGTCGTCGTGGCGTCCGCTGTTACAGGAGGCAGAATATTTTCCCGAAAGGATGAACCTTGAATTAGACTCGACCTTAAAAACACCGGCCTTCATTAAAATGCCCATGCACCAATTCGATAATGATGAATCTCTGCTGAGGTGCAGCATTAGAGCAAACTCTCACGCCGAGCTAGCGTGTATGCGTCAACAGCGGCATTAAAAGTGTTGGTGGCAGAGAAATCCGAGTTGAAGGACCACCAAACCGTGAGGGAGTGCCTTCGCATAATGAAGAGAGCATCCTCCTTCCGAAAAGATTGCCTCAACTGGTCAGCAAGATTGCTGCTTAACACTGTGTAGAGGAAGCGAGACGCTCTATTCGAATCGGCATCGACCATACCCACAGATGTGGCGGGACATCTGCGGCTGCTCCCCATTCATGGTTCGACCGAGATTTTGGATGGGAAGCTGCTGCAACCTGCACCTGATTTAAGGGAAAAGACATAACTGCAGCCGCCACCTAGCACCCTGTCGAGAGGACAACGGGTCAGTGCTAGACCAATGCTGAGGGCTTAAACACGTACCCGCAAAACCTTGGCTTCGGTCCACATGTGGGACGGGGTAGAGGGGAAGGAAGAGGAGAAAAGCGGTTAGACTCACAGCTCTTTTGAGACAGTTCCCCAATCCAACCCAGGGGGAAGGGAGAGGGACAACAGCAACGAGGAACAGGACAGGCCCGGGGTAGAGGGCAAAGTCCAAGCGGAAGGTACTGACTGGGCAGAGGAGTCTCTCCCCATTCACCGACTTGTTGGGGGGGAGGCTCTCGAAACACTTGCGCGGTGGAAGATGGTGACCACAGACCAATTCATACTGGAGACTGGAGCATGGGTACTCCCCCCCCCACCTTTCTTCACTACCAGCGCTAATGAGTCAACTACCGTCTTGGACAGAAACGAACATTGACGGCACCAGGACTTCAAGAGGAAGTAGAGTATGTTACTAAAAGGAGCACTGGAGAGGGCCCCCCAGGCTTAAAAGGTTTCTGGAACCCAGCCAGAGTTATACTGAAGAGTATCCTCAAGTATCTTCACCTTGAGGATACTCAACGGGCATATCCGCAAGGAGCATTTCAAGATGGGAACCATCGGAAAGATACGGGAGGCACTACAGGAAGGTGAACATACGGTCTCAGTGGACCTAGAAGATGCATATTTACACGTCCCATTCCACAAGGATGTACGGCACCTATTCAGGTTCAGATGTAACGGCGTCTGTTTTCAGTTTACGACGCTACCCTTTGGATTGTCAACGGCTCCTCAGGTATTCACCAGGATCCTTTGCCCGGTCCTAGCCATTTTGCATCAGGAAGACATTAGGGCCCACGCCTATCTCGACGACTGGTTGCTGAGACACCGGTCACCGGCCGCCCTCCGAAGACATATACACAGATGTATCACCCTGTTCAAAAGCCTGTGTCTGGGGACAAACGTGAAGAAATCGCGATTCTGTAGCGGTGCAGACTGGTTCCAAGGTGCTCTCAATCTTGCACCGTCATCTGGTGTACTCTTCTAGCGGTTTTTATAGTAATTGGGTGGCTGTTTTTACTTTCACGGAAAACAAGCCTGCTCTCTACAGACCCGGCTTAGGGAGTAGGGAACTCTGATGCCTGCGCATGCTAACTATTTACTATATCTCCAATAATGGTTACGGCTGCCACCAGGTGGGTTTAATAGCAAATCGTGGTTCTAGCGCAGTTAATTGACTAGCGCTACAAACCTGCTATTAATCAACAAATAATAAAAACGTTGGCATTTACTCTTGGTTTAATGACAAGTTTTTATTTACAGTTTACATTACGTGAATGTTCAAAAATAGTTTACATAAACTTCGGACCTATAAGTTTGAGTGAACTTCAAAAATACAGTAGGCTTTACATTAAAGCAGTTGAGTTTCAATAAAAATCAATAATATTAAACTCCGAAGATTTACATGAAATCGGCACTAATTTACTGTACAGTGAAAGCAATCGAATTTTGAATAGAATCAAAGTTTGTTTGTTCTACTAGAACTTTACATAAAAAGCAAGTATCCGGCAATACTTTTTAGTAATCCAACACCCCACTACCTGCAAGTTAACAGAGCTCCGGCACTGAAGGCCTAACTGCTTCATTGTTACTTACGTAATTGGCGAAAACTAACTGTTGCCCTTTACAACGAGTTAGAGAAAAAAAAAGTTTAAGTTTTAAAACATTTAAAGCTGGGTTTTTAGTAAGAGTCCCGTGTTACTCTTAAGTATGCTAGGAGGTTAGACCTAAAATGCCGATGGACTAACTCCCAACATATCCCGATGATCGACCTGTCAATTTAAAAATTAAAATCTAAACTTTTGAATAAAGTCTAAAAGATTCAAGTTAAAGTTTAAACTAGCCTACTAAGTCCATAGTTTTTGCTACTACTACTTTCTGCCCGGCAAGACAGTGGAGAGGCATCCCGATTCCCTGAACCGGCGTAGTGACTGGTGGCGATCGTCAGGTGAGCTTGGCTGTCGTATACTAACGCAGTTTTGTTATATACCTGCGTGTAGGTCTTGCTGACGTAGGCACGCGGACCCCAGAGGATGCGATTTTAGTATTGCGAGTGTTGTGACGTCATAGTGACGCGAGCAACAGACAGTTGGCAGGAGGTTAGGCTTGTTGCTATGCAACGTGATTGACAGCTTACCGGAAGAGTTTGCGAGCAAGAGACGAAGTCTGCTGTGAATGGCTGAGAGCCTAAATTTTCGGAAATGCTGCATCCTGATAGGCGAAGGGCCGTTCGGCAGGTAGAGCAGCGCAAAAGCATTGCCGGTTGTGAACAAGAATTCCCATGCTAAGTTTAAAACTGAAGGGACAAAGACGTTTTGAAGCCTAACGGATTTTTCGTGGTTTGAATTTATTACTATTACAAATGCGGTTAACAGAAGGAGATGTCACCATTATTGCCTTGGGATGCCAGCAGGGATTGTTGTAGAATACATTATTTAAAAAAAAAATAAAAATAAACGTACAGGAATTACATCGTTTGCCGGGAGGTAGATCGCGTGTTGCAAAAGGTGAGCGTTAAATGCCGATTTTATTTTTATGCAAGAATTAACTGTTAGTTACGGTAAAATAAAGTTCAATTATATTATTCCCCCAAATTAACACTTTCAAGCAGTCAAGCTCAGTGGTCGAGATCTTTATAGCTAAGAATTGTTACCAGGCCTAAGCCACAACAAATAAAAATAAACATCGTAAGCACGCAGCAGAGATGTTTCAAGACATGAATAAATAAAGCATAACATGTTGATGCTTTATGCGCCCCCTAACACACAACCAATCTGTGCCTTTATGCCAAATAGAAATCAAGGTAATATACAATTTTTCCATGTGTTGTAATTACAAACTTGCAGAAACTGGGCGATGGGTAAAGCGCTAGACCTGGCGCTCGTTTTTAGCGAAAACGTTTTCATGAAGAAAATTTTAATGGGAGGCATAAAAATTTTTCTGTTCCCGCAGAAAGTTAGGGAATTAATAGATCTATTAAATGGTTGAAACCCCGATCGAATTGATCCAGTTTTGGAGGAGATGCACCAATTTTAAGTTTGAAGTAGGCAAATAGGCCTATTTGGCCGATTGAAGAAAAGAAAGTTACGAAAACCCCAAGTTTTTGACGGTTGGTTCTGGGTCTCCTAACCAATCGTTTTTTTTTTTTTAAACTGGCTTCCTTTACAATTCGTTCCTCAACAAGTTTTCACCTTCCTGGGCGCAGACTTCGACTTGAGGACGTGCACGGTCAGGTCATCCAGAGAAAGGATTGTAAATACGGTTGCATCGCTAAGGCGTTTGCAGAAGAAGGACGCCATCACAGCCCGCGAGTTGGCATCAGTGATCGGAGTAATCGACTCCTGCGCGGCATTGGTCCCCCTGGGCCATTGGAGGGTAAAACCTATCCACTAGTTCAGGAAAGAATAGTGGAGACAGAGGACCTCATAGGAAGATGTCATATCACTGCACAACCTCCCAGACCTGGATTGGTGGACAAATGCAGAGAATCTTCAAGAAGGGGTGAAGTTGAAAGAACCGGAAATGGACCTGCTGCTGTTCAGACGCCACCTTGACCTGCTGGGGTGCCCACATGGGAGACATGAAGATCTCAGGGAAGTGGACGACAGAGGAACAAAAGCACCACATAAACCTACTGGAGTTCAAAGCAGTATGGTTGGCCATCATGGAGTAGACAGAGTCCTTGCAGGGGATGAACGTGGTTGTCATGTCGGACAACACTACAACGCTTGCCCACATAAAACATGATGGCGGAACACACTCCAGACAACTGATGGAAGAAACCTCGTTGCTGATGGACCTGTATTCAGTGAACAAGATATTTCTAATCCCAAGACACATCCCAGGAAGACAGAATGTTTGGGCAGACGAGTTGTCCAGGGGTAAGGTGATACCAACCACAGAATGGAGACTTGATCCAAAGATTTGCACAGCTCTGTTCAAGAAATGGGGAACCCCATTTGTAGACTTTTTTGCTACCAAAGACAACACGCAGCTCAGGAACTTCGTCTCTTCGTTCCCAGATCCACAAGCGTGGGCAACGGACGCCTCCTCGATACCATGGAACGGATTGAGTGCTTCCGCCTTTCCCCCTTCACCCTAATCCAGCAGGTGATCAACAGGATCCGCAATGTATCAGGTTCATTCATTCTAGTCGCTCCGTTTTGGTCGACAGCCACTTGGTTTCCGGACCTCATGGAGATGAAGAGAGAAGAACAAATTTCTCTCAGGGAAAGAACAGTCCACCAGTCCCCAGACATTCTGCATCTTCACGGGTGGCTACTTTGAAGACTAACCTTACAGAAGACTGGTTCTCCGTGGAGGTGGCAGACAGACTGCTGAAATCAGTGAGAAAATCTACTTCAGACATGTACGAGGGACAGTGGAAGAGGTGGCTCACCCAGGCAGAGGGACATAACTGTGACCCATGCGACCCGTCGGTATTCGAATTCACCCAGTTTTTGGAAGATCTCTTCAAGAAAAGATTGTCACCAACATCCATACAGGGATACAGGTCAGCGATAAACTTAGGCCTCACCTGTTTGGGAAAAACTACGGTGGTTTCGAATTCAGTGATCTTTAAACTCGTCGTAGCATTCGAGAATGAACGTCCCAAGACGAGGAAATTTTTTCCAGATGGAGCCTTCCACTGGTCCTGACCAGTTTACCGAAGCCACCCTACGAACCATTGAACTCTACCAGTTTGGCCTTGCTGACTCAAAAAGCAGTTTTTCTAGTAACATGGTGTTGGGCTGCAAGGCAATGGCCGCGTTCTCAAGAGACGACGGACACATCCGCTTTGCAAGGGACTGGTCCTCAGTTTCTCTGACTTTCACTGTTACATTCAGAGCAAAGAATTCGAGACCTGACAAGACCCTAAAGCCAACGGTGATTCAAGCACTGGGTCACAGGCAACGGCGCGGGAGTGACGAAAAGTTACAGTACTCGATTAGGGCGCTGAAATACTACTTGGATCAAACGTCGACAGAAAGGAATACAGAGAATCAGCAGACGTCACCGACGCTACTATTCCTAGACATTGAAAAAAAACCACAGGCAACCTGTTACAAAAAGCAGTCACACCATTTAAATTGGGTGGATGGATATGTCAGGTCATCCGCAGAGCATATGAGCTGAGCCCGGAGCATTTCAATGTACCGAACGAGATAGGGCACACGAACTAAGAGCCATATCGGCGTCTTGGGTGTATGACCGAGGAACGCCTCTAGATCGGCGGCCTGCAAGTGGAAGAGCAAAAACACTTTCATCAAACACTACCTACGGGACACGAGTGGTGAAAGTGGGGCTGAGATTGTGGCCCAACATGTAGTCGCTGGACCGAAGAGATTGCATTAGGCGTCAAGGAGCACACGGTGAAAGGCCAACAGCGCGAAAAGTATCAACGGAAGAAGAACCAGTAACCGAAGGAACACACATGGTGAAATGAGAGCGTGAAGAACACAGGACCTGGGTGGAACCAGTGAACTTGAAGTACACAAAGGTTGATGGGAGCCAGAGGATTGGAGATCCACAACTCTGAGGTGAGTGAGGTAAAGTCTAGAATATTAACAATTGTATATGACCCATTCATGTTATGCGCCCCACCACCAGTGCGACAAAGTCAGCGTGAGTACTGAAGGTAAGTATTTGCAGATAGTAAGAAGTAACAGGTTAAAATTGATTTTTACTATCATAAAAATACTTACGACCCGCCCGCCTCCCTGCTTGATCAGAACAAGAAAGATTCAAAAAGCAAGTGGGGTTTATTCCCCAGGAGGCAGGCAGCTGCAGCAGATATACTGCTGAAATCAAAAAATTGAGAATTTTGTTGTTTGAGCATGGGAAAAGCCAAATTAAGCGAATTTAGCTTGAGTACTGAAGGTAAGTATTTTTATGATATGGCTGCTAGACAGAAACACGAGTTGAGTTGGATTTACGAGGTGATGGCACACGAGGTGAGAGCTTTGGCTGCATCATGGGCATTCGCTTCTGGTTTCCCATAGATGAATTCGTTCAGCCTGCAATTGGCGCCATAATAAAATATTCCTAAGCCACTCCTTCAGGACATTAGCAGAACTGTTGATGGTGTCAGAATGTCCTGCAGCAATGTGGGTAAACGGTAAAACCCATGGCTGCACCTTCTTCATGCAATAAGCATTTGTGTTTAAGGTGAGTTCGTTTCATCTAGACACACGCTAGTGTGTCATGCCAAGTTAGGTAGCAGACATCATATCAATTCAATTGTCGAGGTTGTAAACCATTGTAGCGTGAAGCCATAGCGTCAGTGTCTTATATCCTGAAGCAGAGTTGGACACGTTTTAGGTACTTGGAAAAAAATAATAATGCGGTACAAAAGCTTAAATTGTGTTGAAATCGAGAGCAATGGCCCACCTGACAAAAATTAACTAGTGTAGGAATGCCAGCTAACCTGCTTTCAATGCAAAATCTGACCCTCAATAACGTTGCAAATGTGTTACTACTAGCTAGCTAGCTAATTCGCTCATCTCCATGTTAAATCCCATAGGCTGATTATTCATCGATACCGAGATAATGGGAAGGCTTCCAGCTATGCTATTGGACGAATGAGTGCAGTACAACATGAACTCCATTCCTTTTATGGTTTGGTGCTTGGTGGTGTAACGGGGATGGCGTGGGAGGGCGCGTAAGTACGAAAATATTGTTATAACCATCGTTAGTATTGTTGGCATTGTCTCGCATTTATAAAGGAGCCAGGCTCCATATTGATTGGGTAAAGACACCCAAACACCAAAAATCAAAAACCTTGGGGTTTTTAATGAACTCTACACGTCCCCGGACTTTGACTCAAAACTGCAGCGGCCGATAGTCCTAATCTACTAAAAACGGACACTATTTCTTCTTACTCTGCAACCAATGGACCAATTCGACTGCAGTTTTCACTAAACTCAAGTTTATATTTTCCTCTTCAACTCTGTGAAAACAGAACTGCAATAGCTGCAGCCATTATTTTTAAAAGATAAAAAAACGTCTCCGGTAAAAATCACCGCTACCGGACACCACTTCCTGTCGACCATTGGACAACCATAATCTTGTAAATAAGCATTTTTTATGAGGCATAAAGCCGCCCAGCTTAGTTTGTGCTAGGGGGACGTTCTGGTTGCTTGTTCAATTTTGTTGTTTGAATCTGTCAATGCTGTGTTTTAAATTGCGCAATTAATTCAGAGTTTTGCCGAATTTCCACTCCACCGAGTAGCTTGTTTTTTAAATTAAAATGCATTCTAGCATTAGCTGGTTGTATATAAACCTATAATCATGATTAATCAAGTATATTTACTCCAAACTTTTTATTAAAATTTAGCTACCTTAGCAGGCCTGACTTACGAACAAAAAAAAATCGATGTTCCTAATTTTTATTTTTTTGTTTGTTATGAATTTGGACCTCCACTCCGACCATCCTGTGACTTTCTACAATAAAAATGGCTTTCCCCCTTCAATAGTAGTGATACATAATATCGCTGTTTATCAGGGTTTTAATTCAAGACCATCCTTCTATTAATCAGTTGAAAACTAAAATAGTTATGGTCAAAACCAATCTACAATCTTGAAATCCGTATCCGTCAATTCCATCAAAGCCTTCCAGAATTGAGTTGCACTAAACGGCTCCAACGGTTTTGGATTCAGCCACTTAGGACTCAGCCGCTCTAACCAATCAGAGAAACCCCCCACAGCTTAATGAGAACCGAAGCAAAGCTCCCCATACTAACTTAAACTAGTGCTGCCTGAACCCCCAACAAACACACATTTCCCTCCTCGAAGGCAACCTGCCTCTCTTGCCACCAAAACGTGCAGTCATCGCGGACGTCTGCGGTTCCACAGCCCATAAATACTCGGACCCCCGAGACGATCCTTAGCATAGCTCACGACAAAGCCAACAATCACTATCGTCGGTTGGGGAGATGGAGAGGTCTTCTTGCTGCATGTTGCCAGGCCGGGCAAAGGTAGTAGTTTTCAAAATAGGCTAGTTAAACTTTTTAAAATTAAACGTATTTTCTTTAGGCTCTCAATTCGAAATTAAGTAGGAACTTTAAATTTAAATTTCACTGTTAACTTTGAAATTTATGGGGACACAGGTTTTCGGCCTTTTAGAATCTAGTCTCCCCATAAACTTAAGGGTTTAAGGACCCCTTCCTAAAAACCAGCTTTATGTTTATTTTAAATGGATTTTTGATTTAAACCCTTACTTCACTGAAGGTTTATTGCAGTCGTTACTGAAGCTTGTCCTTCTACGGTGGAACCCTAACGTTACTTAAAACTTGGAAAGTGATTTGAATTGATTATTTTATTATAAGAGGACGCTGTAATAATTTAGAGTTCTGTATTGAACAAACCCTAATTTCTATTCGAAATTATTTTACTGTAAACAACAAGTGATTGCTTTGAACGAAAACCGAATTCATGTAATTCCTTGATATTTTTATTTTTAAAATACGATTTTAAACTGTAACTCGTTTAAACTTGAAGTGAAACTGTTTTATTTTTGCTTGTCATATAAAAACCAAGAGTTTTTTTTTATTTAACCTGAGCTTTGATTATTAGCTAGAGTTAAGTCCAGTAGCTAGTAAATAAGCCCCACCATGGTGGCAGTGAATACCAGTCTTTAATTTACTTTAAACCTTATTAGCCTAGGCTTCTGACTCTTTATTCCTCAAACGGCTATAGAAAAGAGCTATGTTAGTTGAAAAAAGTGTAACTTCGCAACGAAAAGTATTTTAAACCTCCACAACTGTATACCAGATGTCGGCAGATGTTACAAGCGCCTCCCATCGTAGCATCCGCCGTTTCACATTGGACGGCCAAAGTTCGGACAACGACAACATGTATACTGACGTGCGTGCCTAGACACACACTAGTGTATCACGATAAATGTAAACAACATTGCCAAAGAAATTGTATTCACGTTCAATTCACGAAAAGTAAACAAATTGTAAAAACAAAACAAAATAAACAAAGCCAAAAACTGGTGAAGTGGCCACCAAGTTGAGGTTGGTTCGGCCTGTCAAAGGAGTCATATCAACACACCTAAACTAACTAAATAAAACAAATTACATCAAAATTAAAACCAAACTAAAAACCTGTAAAGAGGCAGGGCCGTAGCCAGCACCCTCGCAGCCCGCGCACGTGCTGGGGTTTTCTTCTGGCCGAGGAGCACGAAGCGTGACGAAGCCTTTATAGTGGACTAGAGTGATATTGAGTTTTGTTTACAAACTCGAACTTATTCCAGACAGGGCCGACGGAAGCAGTACGGCTGGTACAGCCACAGCCGTACCAGTTTTAGGCACATAATTAAAAAAAAATACATCTGCATAAACGCATGCTGATCATTCATAATTATTTGTTCCGTTCCGACCCCTATCATCCCTGTGCAAAGTGAATAGCAAGTTGCTCACGCACTATCTGGGTTGTTAAGATGCTATGCCTGACTAATCAACCTTTTTCCCCTAAGCAGTGAGTGGGTCGTGCCCACTTCGGGGAGTGCTGGCCGATATTTATATGTTGCTGAAGCTAGAGTTGTGCGCTAGTTGTGCGCTAGAGTGATGGCTGATATTTATATGTTGCTGAAACTAGAGTTGTGCGCTAGTAAAATTTTCTTCGGCGGCGACGCTGGCAAAAACCGGCGCGTCCACATTCAAAGAGCAGTGGCGACTTTCACAAATTTTAGGCAGTGGCGGCAGCTTTTTTATTCTTACTTGTTGTAAGCCATCAGATGGTACTACACGTGCACAAGGAAACAACAGATACGGGTGGCAGAAAATATTTGTCCAGCATGCTGGACATGGGTCAGCAAGTTTTGGGAAGCTTTTAGCTGGAGACAGAAAATGATGAGATAGCAAGCTATAAGGTGCAACATGTTTAATTTAAGTAAATAATAATAAAATTTAAACAAATAATGTTTAGTTTTGGTATTGTTTTGGAGTCCCCCCCCCCTCGGTATTAAAGCCTCACAACAGCCGTACCACTAATTATTTGCTTCCGTCGGGCTTGATTCCAGAGAACTGTATAACGCAAAAAGGTGGTACAGGTTTCAATTATTAAAAAGATCATGCTCTCCTAATCCTGTAAAAAATTGTAAAATTCCACACAAAGAAAAATCTTCAGAATTCAGAATTTGAGGAAAAACATGGTTAAAAATGGAAAGCTGCTATGAGAGCGAGAGTTACACGGCCTGAGAAGATAGTCAATTTGTTGGTATGCGAAATAAAAATAGCCAGTTTCTGAATAAAGCTTACAGTTTGGAATGAGTTCATTATATACGTTTATAATTTCAACAAAATATATGCCAGACATGAAAATGACAAATTAATTTTTTTTAAGTCTGCTTCAGGAGCCGAGTTATATTGTTGAAACACGAAAACGGTAGCCGAGAAAAAAATGCAGATTTTTAATTTAAAAAAAATGTTCATTACTGCGTTAAAATGACTTGTTTATTAATTTGTTTCTAAACCCGGTCATTAGGGAAAAAAAACCATTACTTTTCTAAACGGTAGTAAAAAAAAATACTTCGAATTGCCACAAACGCCATCCTTGGCCTCATAGTTGAGAAGCACAGAGCATTAAACTAATTTGTAAGTCCACGTATGGTTACATTATGCAAGACGAAAAAAAATTTTGAAAAAAATCATATTCGCAACCAGGAAAATAAAATTCATTGGGGAATGGGATTTTTTGTTTGTGGGAAAGGGGGCCCCCCGGAGCAGGCGCTTCATTTTAATTCTGGTGCGGGGGTATAAAAATTGAGAATGGTTCAACCTCTAGGCAAAAGGTAGTAGCAAAGTGTTGAAAACCAATTTCTTGTTGACGTGGCACGTTATTGCACATCTGCACGGTAGTGGAGTTGAGTCTAATACACAATTTAAAAAAAGGAGTGATGTCATATCAGAAACCAAAACTGGTGAAAAGAAAGCCAAGTTATGAATGGTTCGGCGCTTCAAAGGAGTGATATCAACACACCAAAACATTCGCCAACTTAATTGCACCGAATAATACTTTGGACGTTAAATGAAAACTCAAACATTGCTACCGAAAGTAGCAATGTTCTAGTTTTCATTTCACTTTTGAACTATTAAGCGGTGTGAGTAACTTGGTGAATGTTTTGGTGTGTTGATATCTCTCCTTTGAAGGGCCGTACCATTCGGAACTTAGGGTTCGTTACACCAGTTTTGGTTTTTGATATGATTAATGAAACTGGTATTGTAATTGAAAGGTTCATTTGGACACTTGGCTCTGGGTTCAGCTGACCCGCCTCCTTGTCCACAAAGTTGGCATAGATCTTAAGCTGAGTATTTTTGAATGAAAGTGCATACGTAAATTTTCGAAAATTAGTATTTACTTATCCTAAAATGCTTAGTAAAGTAAAGTAAAGTAAAGGGTTTATTACACCCAAGAAAATGAAACAACTACAAAGAATATAAAGACAAATAGTCTTATCAATCCCAGGTACAGGTAAAAATAAGTACATAAAAAAAATTAAGTTATCAGAAGTGAAAGTAAAAAAATCTAAAAACTAGTAGTAAGTAAAAATAAACACATGAAGGTTGGTCTCAGCACATATGGGGGAGGGGTTGAAATTAAGTTAAATTACTTAACAGTAGCTCTTCCAACACGAATGCAGGGATGACAATTGCTTTAGGTGCTCAGGTAACATATCCCATTGCCGCATGGCCCTGTTGCTATAGTTAAGACTGTGATAGTTTGGTTCTGTGGTACGCTTGGTGAAGCATTCCGGCTGTCCGGGTCTGGTGATTATGGAGATTATAATTGTATATAGTTTCCTCAAATTTGTATGGTATAAGATTTTTCAAGGTTTTGTATGTGAAAATAATTTGATTATATGCCATAAGTTTGCAAACTGGTAGAATCTTCTGTGCAATGAAGAGTGGAGTTGTATGGTCAAAGCGTCTGGCAAAGGTCAATATCCTAACTGCTGCTTTCTGAATTAAATGAAGCCTATGAAGGTTACTCTGGGAAGTGTTGCTCCAGACTACAATACAATAATTAAAATAAGGCAAGATAAATGAATTGTACAACATCAAGAGTGTTCGAGAGTTTAGGTATTGTTTCAAATGTCTTAAGATTCCAACATTCCGCGACAGCTTGTTTCGTAATTGTCTGATATGCTCGTTCCATGATAAATGTTCATCAATGGTCACTCCAAGGAACTTCACATGAGATGCTTGTTTTAACTGCACACCTTGAAGACTACTGTTTAGTTGTGTTTTATCATAACGACGTTGCCGAGGACATATAACCATATAATTCGTTTTTGAACGTTTAAAGTTAGCTTGTTTTCGAGAAGCCAAGTTGTAACTTTTGCAAGTTCGTTGTTAATAGTACATTGTAACTCATTGAGATTTCTATTTGCTGCATGTGTTGTGGTGTCATCAGCAAACAAAACGTATTTAATAATATCATATACCTGCGTAATATCATTTATGTAAAGAATAAACAAAAGTGGGCCAAGAATCGATCCTTGGGGAACACCACAAGTAATGCTTTTTTTGTCGCTCTGGGTGTTGCAGATATTAACAAGTTGTTTTCTACTGGTTAAATAGCTTTTAATCCAAGAATGTGCAACACCCCGTATTCCATAGAAGTCTAATTTGGTTAATAAGATATTGTGATCAATAGTGTCAAAAGCTTTTTTGAGGTCTAAAAAAATAGCAATGAAAAATTCCTGATTTTCTACAGCTTTGATAGCAGCATCAATCAATCTTGTGAGAGCAAGCTGCGTGGAGCGCTTATGCCGAAAGCCAAACTGTTCATCAACCAATAATTTGTGTTTTCCTAAAAAAGTTATTAGTCTATTATACATAACACGTTCAAAGATTTTTGAGAAGTACGGAAGCACAGAAATCAGCCTATAATTACTAACATCAGTTCGGGAACCATCTTTGTAAATTGGAGTGACTTTAGCTATTTTTAACTCTTCAGGAAAATGGCCGTCTTTAAAAGATGAGTTAATAATATGCGATAATGGCTGTGCTAGTAAAGACTGTATAGGTTCAAGAAGTTTGGGTGAAATCTCGTCAATACCAGGTGCAGAATTACCAGATATAGTCTTCATAATATTGACAATTTCTGTTGCTGAACTAGGCCTCAAGAGTGCTGGAGTGAAGGCAGTTTTTTTGTGGAAGGCTTCTTATCTTTATCAAAGTTAGAAGCCAGACTAGGTCCAACATTAACATAGTAGCTGTTAAATATGTCAGTGATTTTTTCAGGATCCGTTATTAAATCTCCATTATGATGTAATCCATCCACATTTTGCCGTGTTTTTTTATTGCGCCCAGCAAGGTTATTTAATACTTTCCATGTAGCCTTAATATAATTTTTACATTGGTCAATAATAGATTGATAGTGAAGCTTCTTCGCTGTGCGAATTACTTTAGTTAGGAGATTTCTGTACTTAGAATACTTTTCTTTATTAGCGTCTGTTGGTGATTTCAAGTAGACATCATATAGCCTAGCCTTAGTCTTACTGTAACAAATTATGCCTTGGGTGAGCCACGGGTTAGTCTTTTTGACAGGTTGAGATTTATTGTTAGTTGCTTTGTATGTTCTTTTCGGAAAGCATGATTCAAAATAGGTTTCAATTGACTTGTGAAAGTGCGTATACTTTTCACTCGTTGTTGTACACTCATACAATGCTGTCCAATCATGGGAACCAATTTCCCTGGCAAAAAGATCTTTGACTCTCTTGCTGAAAATTCGCTTGTTAACATTATTGTCGGTGTTGCTCTTTGCTCCGTTTCCACGATTCATCACAGTAAAAGTCATGAAATGATCTGATACGGCATCTACAAGATGTTGTTAGTAAAAATATTATCAAGTAAGGTTGCAGATTGATGAGTAATTCTGGTTGGATAAGATATCAGTGGAAATAGGCCACCAGACAAAACAGTATCAAGGAACAGGCTAGCTTGATTATTATTTTGACACTTTAAAAGGTCGTAATTAAAGTCTCATGCAATTAATATTTCCTTGTATTCATTAGACGCCTGTTGAACCTTCTTCTCAAGTTGTTCAATAAAAACGCCAGAATTGCCATCTGGTAGACGGTTATTACTCCAATAATAGCATTTCTACCATGTTGATTAACAATTTCAACAAAAAGTGATTGTGAAACATTGTGGGGAGTAATTAGTTCGAGATCATCACGAACTTTATAATTTAAATTATCTTTGATGTATAATACCACTCCTCCATGATCAGTTGGAGACTCTTTTCGATTTCTACCGATTGCAACATAGCCATCCAGAGGATATAATACTTCCTCACCATCGTCTAACCAGGATTCACTCAATGCAATTAAAGTAAATTTATGTTTCAACCTTTCCAAAATAACCCGCAGCTCATCAAAATTGGCACGACAACTCCTTACAGTCACAGAAACAAGTGACAAAATATCATTAAAATTCGCTGTATTTCCAGCCGGTAAATTAAAGTTTTCAGCAGTATAATATTGACCCCTGTCAGCAAAAAACACTGCCAATTCATTATCTATCCCTGACCCTGAGTTAATAAAATTATTATTAGACAGATCAAAGCAATCATACAAGCACTTGTCAGTTGGAAGATCCATTGCTAAGTTTGAAGTGGGGGGGGGGGGGGGCGAGATGAAACTACAAGTTCGTTGTCAAAACTTAGACAACGGAATAAAAGGTAGTAAATGTGAAAACACTAAGAACCACAGTAGTTGAAAGTGTAGTGTAAGTTTACCTTCAGAGAACCCACCCACCTGCCCCGCTGTGGCTGAACCGTAAAGTTCTACTAACGATTGTGAAGGGTGAGTGTGGAAGGGCCTACTAGGAATCAGTAGAGCGCCACAATGTGCGGAGTCAACGAACCTTCTTAAAGTGATATTGAAGTTTTGAGCGATTCAGCATTAATATTAACACGTTGAGTGCCCAAGTTGGATTGTTGAATGTACCTCCTGGTCCAATTATTTTTTAATATGTTTGGATTCTTAAAAATAACATAAAGTTGGTGGTCTCTAAGGGCATAATTCCCTAAAAAACCTAAATATAATGACAAGTTAACTCGACGAGACTAAAGGCGTGCACGACATCATCTACTGAGCTAGCGTGTCTGTCACAAAAATCACACTCATCATTACGTGACACATGCTGGCATCTTGTGATAGTATTTAGCACTACAAAAACTATTTCCACTTCAAATATAAAGCATTCTGAATGGCCCAATACCCATAGATTAGCTGTAGCTATGTCCCATCATTACACAAACAAGCATTGAATAAGTCGGTGCATATGACGAGTTAACTCGTTATCGGTTCAGGACAGATGTACTTTTAATTTTTTAAATAATAATTTTTTTTAATTTACAGACACCACACCTTGTTAATTTGAATGAAGACCCATACATGTCTGAATGTTTGTTATACTACATAAAAGATGGAATCACTCGAGTTGGACGTCCAGACGCAAATGTGCCACAGGATATAAAACTCAGTGGCTGTCACATTCTGAATGAACACTGCATATTTGAAAATAGAGAAGGTAAATTATATTTCTATATGCCAATGAAAATATCTATTACTTGAGCGTTTAGCATTCTCTTACTACTTTGCTGTTTGATCTAGAGATTAGAGTTCTGGAGCCTGCCAGCCTCGCGACTCACTGTGCGACTGTTCTGCGCAGCCTCTGTCTATATAAACGCTGTCGAGGGCCGACGTGTCATCTTCTCTACGTCTCGACCTCGTCGGACGTGCTGTTTCTCTCCTGATGGGAAAATTACGAATCTCTGGGCCCCTCAAATACCTCGTGCTAAGTGTGCACCCAGGGTGACATTGGTCAGGGTAGCCACTCTGCCCTCTTCATGTGCCGAACTTTTAACGGAAGACCCTCTGTTACCCGGATTTTCTACCATATCTGCGACCTGTCCACGGTCGCCCTTCGCCTAGACCCTCTCGGCCGACAACCATTCCCATGGTCCCTCTCCTATCGGCCTAAGGGCGCCCAACAGGCCCACGCTCGACACGACCACAATGTCCCTGATCCAATGTGGCCAAGCTCGGTCAGTGCCCGACTTGTGGACGCTTCCAGAAGAACTATTTAAGGCTAAGGGAGCCTATGCCTGTCTCAAGCTCCAGGTCAGAGCCAGACACTCAGCTGACAAGCGCAAGCTACCTCGTCCTCCTGAGGTACCGATTGACCTCTCTTCACGCTCATCGCGGCGCTCGGTCACCTCGTAGTCCCTTGGCGCTGACTGTCCCACCGAATCGCTTTCCAAAGAAAAGGTCCATGAACTGTAGAATCAGCGCTCCGTTCCTTTAAGCGCAAGCAACCACCGTCACCTCAATGGCCCCCACCTACCCAATACACCCAGGACTGGGTTGCTTCTATCACAAGAAGACGAAGTTGTCACCATGGGACACTCCGGGATCAACGCGCCAACTAAACTCGTCGTTGGTCTTTCAACCTGTTCATCCTCCAAGGCTGTCGCGACCAGTCCCTATCAGGTTGCTAGGGCTCAGCGACCGACGCCCCTGTTCAACACTCAGTCACTTCTGACGATCTCCCTTCTCGTCACGCTCATTTCTCCTCATCCTTTACTGATGACCCCGACCCGTCAGAGATCTCTCTTCCAGATCTATTAAAGACAGTCGAAGATATCATACCTGACTGTTTCCTATATAAACCTTCGTCACTGTCGCCTGAGCCGAGCAAGAATCTGGGCCTCTTTACTTGGTTTTGGCTTTGGTCTCCACGACCGCCTTCCTAGCCAACAAGCCATCCTAGGTTAGTCAACAACATTACTCAGAACTTTATTCCGTAATGGTGGTCTCCTCCTAGGCAACGGCGACCCCTTATAACTTAAGGATCCTCCTCCACCACGTCCTGGCAGAGGAACCGCTTTCTTCCGCCCAACAGGCGATGAGACTGCTAATCCCAAGAATTTCGATACTTACCCACCTTACTGTGGACCTGAAGATGGACTTTGGGACCTCTCTTTTTCTTCCTCGCAAAGTCTCGGTACCAGCTTCTTGTCCTCCGTGACAATGACCGACTTTTGTGACTAGAGTTTCGAGCGGCCTCTCAGGCTGATGTTCTGAACACGGCAGCAAATGCCTTATGTGAACCACCGCCAATTGAAACTAGGAATTTGGCCTTCCTCATGAGTCAATGTTCCGGAAAGTTTGCTTCGCGACCTTTCACTCCATGAACTGACTCACCAGGACGCTTTTCAATTCAGCACTCTGGGAAGTGGTCCTCAACACGGCACCGAATATCGTTGACTACTCATCACTTGTTACACAATCAGCCGATCCATGAGTCGGACACACTTTTCCGAGACCTAATTGTTAAACTCGCTCCACATTTAGATGTAGCCCATAAGCCCGAATCATTTTGGCCAAGCAATCCCGACACCACGAAGAATCAGGAAGATTCAGGAAGAATAACACTATACCACCTACAGAACGCCAAAAGTTCCCTCATTAAATTTTCGGTGAAAACAAGAGGCCGTTCACCTTCTTCAGAACGCAACGAGGCACAAATTTTAAAAACGAACGTTACATGGTTGTGGCTATCATCGAGCAGACGACGCGCGAGTCAGAGAACCACTAATCTCTACATAATTACACACTCAAGCCCCACTGCTTGTCTAGCTTGGCTTTCACATCAGAACCTACTGATTGTTCCATCAACACGTGGGAGGCACCAGTCAGGTTCATGAGTGGAACCTTCTTGCCCTTGAAACGAAGAATGACCAGAGATTCAAGGGCCCTCAGATGCCCTCCTTGGAGAGAATTGGAGGAAAGTAAAACTGTTGTGGCATTCCAAGCAATCTGGTGCTGCTGATGTTTGACATGCTGGGCGACGCCGTTGAGAATGTCTCCACTCTTTACAGCTGCAATGTGTTCGCCTATCCTCTCGAGCAACTGTCTCTTGGTCTCGCCAATGTAGACGGCGTTGCACTGGGCGCATGGGACACAGTAGACCACACCACTCCTTCGGCCCAAGCGTGTTGGTAATGATTCAGCAGGTGGCGGGGAAGGGGTGGGGGAGGCGGTGCACTTACAACCTGTGCCTCGGCTGGGTTCCTGCACTTCTGGCGGGTTGTGTAACGATGCGTGCGTTGAATAGCCTGGGAAGGGGGTGCCACGGGAGGTGAGGGGGGTGGGGGAGACGGAGGATGGGGGAGGGGTGCACGGTCCTCTTCGAACGTGGATGCCTCAGCATCTTTTTGAGGTTGGGGGGGTATCTCAAGAAGCACTTCACTCCATTTTCTGTGAACGCACGTTGCACTCTCTCGCTTCGTCCTGGTACGTACGTCAGCACCTCAACCGGTCTGTCATCTGACTTCGTAGATATGTCCCCCTCTCTAGCTGCTTTCATCCTTACAGACCGGTGCCGAGCTTTCTTCGTCTCCGAGTTAACACGGTGTGCGGGGAATCCTCATTGCAAGAAGGTCGTCTTCGCCTGTTCAAGAAACCTCCCGGCCGTTTTCTGGTCAGATGAATGATTGATTATCCGCACCTTTTGTCTCCATACGAACCACTCTCCACATGTTATCGTAGCCACCTTACTCCCAAAACGTGGTCTTCGCTGTAGTGAGGTACAAGCACCCTCTGGAACAGCGTCTGACTGCTTCTTTCTGGCAGACTACAAAGAAGTCATCTTAATACCACGAGGTTCCTTCCGATCCAAGACACAGAAGCCTTGCGAACGTTCTCATCCGTTTATTATTCCTGCTCTCTTCAACATTCTAGGGACGAACCAGAATGAGCACTGTATCCAGTACAGGCCCTTCGGTTCTATCTTAAAAACTCTTAAGCCTCCGAAGGGGCCGCTCGCAGCTCTTCATAGTGTTTATGCCGCCACAATTGTCTCTCTTGGATCAAGACGGTCATACTCCGCGCTTACAACGCCCTTGACATTGACTGCACCGACCACAGCATCCGTGTAACCGCCCATGAACTTCGAGCCACTTCAGTGTCCTGGGCTTTCCACAGTAACGTTCCATTCACCGATATTCTGTAGGCTGCATCCTGGAGGAATCCTACTGTGTTTACATCCCATTGTCTTCGGGGTATGTTTTTTCAAACCAAAGGACTTTACCGCTTCGGGCTCTTCGTGGCCGCCAGGTGGATCCTCTAAACCCCTTAAGCAATACGGTCACCTCGTCCTCACCTAGTACAACTTATTCGTCAATTCGATCATTTGCAAAGTTTTAGCTTTTGGGGAGCCAGCTCGCAACCCTACGGGCCCTGTCAAGGTGCCTTCGACGAAGTCTGTGGAATGCTAAAAGCTCAGGTAATAGATATTTTCATTGGCATATAGAAACATCAAAATACCAGGGCCACCTGGTTGATTTTGGTTTCTATTGCCTAAATTAAAAATATACATTACCTTTTCCCCACCCTCCTCCTTTTGTGTCGCCACCTGGCTACTATAGGGGAATAAAAGATGACACGTCGGCCATCGACGGCGCTTTATGTAGACGGAGGCTGCACAGAACAGTTACGCAGTGGGTCGCGAGGCTGGTGGGCTCTTACTCTTAATCTCTAGATCAAACAGCAAAGCAGAAGGAGAATGCTAAAAGCTCAGGTAATGTATATTTCATTTAGGCAATAAAAACCAAAATCAATCAGGTGGCCCTTGTATTTGATGTTTTCTGCCAAGTGTTTCTAACTAAAGCCAAAACCTTAACAGTAAAAATACACTATTGGTATTTATTTTTAGGCGTTGTACTAATTATTCCTTGTGAAGCGTCAACGTGCTATGTTAACGGCCGGTCCGTTACTGAGCCCAATGAACTCAAAACTGGTTCCCGAGTTATTCTTGGAAAGAACCATGTTTTTCGTTTCAACCATCCTGAACAGGGTAAGTTAGGTTAATTAGTTTTTATATAACTGAAGTTTGTTGTTAAGCAGTTTATGAAAATATAGAACGCAGGAATGTCAGACCTCATTAAAAAAAAATTTTTAATTTAGCAAGAGAAAGCCGTGAACGCAAGTCACCTGCCGAAACTCCTGGAAGTGGAGAACCCGTGGACTGGACTTTCGCGCAACTTGAACTTCTAGAAAAGCAAGGCATTGATCTTAAAATGGAAATGGAAAAGAGGTATGGAATGTATTCCGCTGTTTTCTGAGGAGTCACATAATGTCAGTGAAGTACTTTTATTACTGTACTGTTTTACTTTGCAGATTATTGGCAATGGAAGAACAGTACCGTAAAGAGAAGGAAGAAGCTGATCAGCTGTTTGAACAACAGCGGAAGGTATTTAGCAGACATATCTTTTTAATTCATTTTTACTGTTCATTAACTACCAATGACATGTACTGGTGTATAGTGAAACTCAAGGCCTGGTCATATAGTCCATCAGCTAGGAGGCACTTTTTCATGATTTACTCTCATCATGAAAGACTAGCTACAACTTTGTAAAGTGGTTCTGTAGGTTCATTTGTAATGGCACCTGTTGTTACAGCCTGTGCCATATAAACATCGTTAATCGTACTGGTGCAGTACAAAAAGTTTTCGTACTTAAATAACTGTTATTTATTATTGTAATCAAGCATAGCTCGTTGCGTATGGTTTGAGACATTGATTTTTTCCTTCACCACGCGTTAGGGGTTTACAGTTAAACTTAGTAGCGATAAAAGCTGTCACCATGAAAGCTGTCACCATGAGAGAGACATGCATTACTTGCAGCATACGTTAAAACTAGCCTATCTAATATTTAGATTAAACACTGGAAGCACAACTTGATCGAAGAACATCTAGGAAAACATCGTTCGTTACCTTACTGTGAAAGTTCTCGTCACTATTAGCGTCATAATTACTGGAATTATGTAGAAAATGTCCGCTCATTTTCACAACGAGGACACCCTTCAATGTCCAGCTAATTTTCGGTGGCTGGCTGCCACCATCCTCAGGCACTCCGACGAAAGTTTTTGGCCTCCGTGTGTTCCTACATCGTTGTCGTCTGCTTCAAATTTGCAACCGACGCTCCTCGCGGCCTCCCGTATTTAGTGGGCAGCATACTCTCTAGCTCATCCAGCTTCCACTTCCTGCCTAGCTGTTGCTTCAGGTCGTTGCCAATGACGTTTTCGACCCGGGGAAATGATGGCCCTTGAACATTCATTAGCGAAACACCACTAATTTCGTGCAGTCTAATGGCAATTGATTCTAAGCATCTCAGATGCCTGTCGTTTTTAGAATTTGACTTCACAAGTGTCTCAGCTTTTTCCCATCCAATATTATGCTTAGACTCCATGCAGTGAGCTGCGATGCCGTTGTCTTCTTATTTGTTTCTCACATTGGCCATGTGCTGCCCCATTCTCGTCCGGATTCCCTTTCTCATCTCACCTATATAAACGGCATCACAGTCTCTGCATGGAATCTTGTAGACGCCTTCCCGAATGTTCTTCACTCCTCCCATCATTTCTTCATCTTCCAGCTTCTGTGTCCTCCTCACTATTCTTCCTTCTTGTTCCTTCTTCTTCGTTCTTCCTTTCGTCAGTTTTTTGATGTTATCTGTACTTTTAAAGTATGTAGTGAATCTGCTCCTATCCAACACTCGCTTTATCGGTTCACTGACCCCTTCGAGATGTGTAAGTACCACCTTCGGCCCTCGTTCTTTTTCTCTTTCTTCCCTCTGTGTTTCGCTGATTTTCTTTTTCTCACTTCCCACTTTCTTTCTCATTTCATTCAAAAGTCCACCTGGGTACCCCAGCTTTAAAAACCGCTCTTTTGCCTCTTCCATGTGTAATGCTTCGGTTACTTTGTCACTCGAATTCCTCGCCACCCGTCTGAACTCGTTCCTTGCTATCGCCTTCAATTGTGCCTTTGGGTGTCCCGATCTGTAATCAATCCCTCTTTCAGTTGACATTGGCTTCCTGTATGGTTCCTATTCAATTCTTCCTTCTTCCTCATTTCTCTTCAACAACACGTCCAAAAATGCTAGCTTCCCATCCTTTTCTTCTTCCCGCGTGAACTCGATTCCTTCTCTCCAGGTGTTAATCTTCTGCATCAGTCTTTCCAGGTCCCGCCTCTTCATCACCGCCAACACATCAACGAATCGCTTCCATATCCTTACACTCAATCCAGACTTCAAAACCATTTCATCCAAGTGCTGCATCACAAGCTCCGCCATTACTGGCGAACTAGAGTAGCCCATTGGCGCTCCTCTAGTCTGCCAATATATGCAACCTCCAAACTCCACATAGATGTGAGACAGCAACACCTTCAGCAGTGCCCGATCTTTTTGAAAATCTTTTCTTGGAACATTCCACCTCCGCCTCGACATTGATGAGCTAGAGAGTATGCTGCCCACTAAATACGGGAGGCCGCGAGGAGCGTCGGTTGCAAATTTGAAGCAGACGACAACGATGTAGGAACACACGGAGGCCAAAAACTTTCGTCGGAGTGCCTGAGGATGGTGGCAGCCAGCCACCGAAAATTAGCTGGACATTGAAGGGTGTCCTCGTTGTGAAAATGAGCGGACATTTTCTACATAATTTCAGTAATTATGACGCTAATAGGGATCGAAGAACAATAAATAAGTTTCTTTATTGCCAAAACATCTTAACCTGATAATTTTAGCATTACATTCCCCGAACGTGATTCCCCTGGAGGTTTCTTCTGATGCGCAGACGCCTGCTTGCATATCCCACTGCGCATGCGCGGCGCAGTCCTCCCGCGTGGACGCTTTCGGCATTCATTTTCCTTCAGACGTGTCTCCACGCCACCTCGCGCTGAAGTTCCCCGCCTTTCGCACGGAATTTGGATTACCGAAGATGGCCGCCGCTCCCGACGCTCCCGCTCTCTCTCATGCTCCCTTCGCTCTTGGCGACCTCGCCGCCACGAGCCCGATCATCCCGACGCCACTCACCAGGACACCCTTCGGCGATGGGACCGCTCCTTCGGAGTCTCCTCTCCAGGCTGGTCAATGGACTCCTCCTGCTGAACCTATAGATCTCTCCTCCCTTCGTCAAAATCTACAACTTGCGAAGGATAACTACCGTGAAGCCAAAAAAATTCGCCGTCATGCTGCCACGGCTCTTTCACACGCCCAGAATTCTCCGTTGGATCTTTCATCCAACTCTTCTCGCCGGAGTCGCAGCGTCACACGCAGCGAAGTTCATGACATCTTCCACAATGCCATTCGTACGATGCAAGACAACCCAATGCCGCCGCCTTCGTGCACATCTTCTGCCCATCATGCCTGGACTCATGATTGGGTCGCCTCAAACCCAAGCCACAAACGTTCCGCTTCTTCTCTTTTGGTCGCTTCGAAAAAAATAAAGGAACACCGTTCTGCCCTCATCACAAGGCCCCCCACCGCCAACAACACTGCCGGCACCGGCGTCCCAGTCTTTCGCTCCGGCCGAAAGACACATTCGCTTCCCCGACGACACGACCGAAGACCCGACGCTTCCTCTTGCGTCTCTTCTCAAGACAGTCGAGGAAACGGTCCCAGACTGTTTTCTTTTCAAGCCATCGCAAACCACAGACGCCCCAGTTATCAACAGAGGCTTAAAGACAGGATTTGGCTTTGCCCTTCGGGACATAAACGACAAACCATGCAACCTTCTCGGCCAATCAACAACCCTCCTGACGTGCCTCCTTTGCAACGAAGGCTCTCTCCTGGGCAAGGGTGACCCCCTCATTCTCGACAAGGATCCACCTGCTCCACAACCAGGCCATGAGAACAGCTTCTTTCGTCCGCACGGTGGTGGCGCCGCAAAACCCAACAACTTTGACACTTACTCCGAATGCGAGGTCCTGTGTAGCGAAATCAAGATGGACTTTGGCACTGCTCTCTCCATCCCCAAGAAAACTGACATTCCAACTTTAGTTCTCTACAACAACGACAAATGTCTCCGGCTAAGCCTTCGGGCGGGCCTCCCAGGCAAACGTACTCAACACTGCGGTCAACGCCCTGTGTGAGAAACTCTCCATGGACTCGAGCCCAGAAGAAATACGCAACCTTTCATCCCTGATCTCGCAGCTCTTTCAGAAGGCGAGCTTCGCAACTTACCACTCATTAAACTGGGCGACCAGAGCCCTCTTTAACAATACCCTTCTCCTTCGTGAAATAGCCCTTTCGTCCGCTAATAACCTCAATGTCTCCACTTGTCACCGTCTCTGTAACCAACCAATTCACGAGTCTGACACCTTATCCCGTGGTCTTATCCCGACTCTCGCCCCACATTTGGACATTTCAAGGTGCCCAAACCACAAAAACAAAACCCCCTGTCCAACCGCTCCTTTCAGAAGAACAGGCATTACCAATCCTCGCCCCCCGCCGGATGACTGGAACAAGACCGCTTCAACGGCACCCCAAGTCCGCCCGAATGAAAATACATCCTTTCAGACGAGAAATCAACAGCCCTTTCGGCCCGACCCCGCCCGCTCCCATCCGGGCCAAAGAAACGAACAAAAGCATGCCGCAACTCTTGACGCCGAAGCCGACATTCCTCACCAGGGGGCAGGAACTCCTTTCGGAAAAACCAACAATGACGCCTCCCGCCTTTCCTGCCTTCCGGTCGGTGCAAGACTCCGCCACTTCTTCCCAGCCTGGCAGGAATTAACCCACAACAAGGACGTCCTTTCAATCATCAAACATTGTTTTTCGACCGACACTCCTAATTCAACCACCACTGAAAACCTCCCCTCCGTGGAAGTTCTCCTAACCAGTCACAGAGGCCCTTTCTTTCGAAGTCTCGGAACTCCTTCGCAAGGAAGCAATCATACGATGCCACAAGCCGGGCCCAGGCTTCTACAGCTCCATTTTCACCCGACCAAAGAAGTCAGGAGGCTCCCGCCTGATCTTCAACATGAAACCTCTCAACAAGTTCATTCTCAACGACCACTTCAAGATGGAAACGTTTGAGTCCATACGCCTTTCGTTCAGACAAAATGACTGGACAGTCACAATCGACCTGGAAGATGCCTACCTGCATGTTCCCCTTCATCCAGCAATCACCCATCTCTTCCGCTTCATTTAGGACCGAAAGGTCTACGAATTCCGCTGCCTCCCTTTCAGACTGAACGCCGCACCCAGAATCTTCACGATGATGTTAAAACCAATCTTGGCAAAACTACACCAACATCAAATCCAAGCCAGCGCATATCTAGACGACTGGGCATTCAACAACCCGGACCCCTACACCCTGAATCTTAACAGAGACAAGACCATCTCCCATTTAAACGATCTGGGCTTCGGAGTGAACTACGCAAAGTCACGCCTTTCACCCGCACAGATTTTCACGTTCCTCAGTGCCTCATTCAACCTACTATCGGCAAAAATCTCGCTTTCACCAGAACACATCGAGGACCTCCTTCAACACATCCGTCTCTTTCGCAACCAAGCCAACTTTACTCCCAGAGAACTAAACTCCCTCATAGGAAAAGTGGATGTAATGGCGAACCTCGTTCCCCACGGCCGTTGGATGGCCAGGCCCCTTCACCATCACCGTATAGACAACCGATCTATCAACCAAAAACGCTCCGACATCCCAAGGCCGTTTGACAACGATTTTCCCTTCGAAACTCTCCTATGGTGGTCCGATGTCACAAACCTCCCGATCTCCTCATCTTCACAGATGCATCCAAAACCGGTTGGGGCGCATACCTAACAACGTGGAAATCTCGGGTCTTTGGCCAACATCCTACAAAGACCACATCAACATTCTCGAGCTCCGAGCAATCCTGCTAGCCCTTCGACACTTCCTCCCGCTAATCCAAAACAAGGTGATCCAGGTCCAAGCCGACAACACAACAGCCCTGGCGTACATCAGAAAGGAGGGTGGAACAAAATCAAGATCCCTTCACTCCGTAACTTCAGAAATTTTTAACCTTTGCATCCCGAACAACATCACCCTACTGCCACTTCACATTCCAGGCAACAGAAATGTGATGGCCGACTCTCTCTCACTCCGGAACCCACCGACGGGCGAATGGTTCCTCAAGAAATCCATCTGCGAATCGCTCTTCAGCATCTGGGGCACTCCGATGGTGGACCTGTTCGCCACGAAGCACAATGCCAGACTTCCCAATTACATCAGCCCGATTCCGGGCGAAGGAGCTATAGCTGTAGACGCCCTGACGTTCCCATGGCGCAGCCTGCTTGCCCTCTTTCCCCCGTTCAAGCTCTTCCTCAAGCCCTTCAAAAAGTAGAAGAAAGCGAGAGTCTGTTCCTCCTAATAGCGCCCCTCTGGCCGTCAGCAGCCTGGTTTCCTCTCCTCCTAGACCTCTCCAAGAAGTCTACCCCTTCTACCAGATCTTCTATCTCAACAGAAAGGATCAAAACTACACCCAAACCTTGCAAACCTCAACTTACACGGGTGGCTACTACCATCAAACTCCTCAAAAAGGCTGGAATTCACCAAGAGGAAGCCGAACGTATCGCCTCTAATGCAACCAAAGACTCCACCAATCGCATGTACG
>JAHWFP010189565.1:0-38745 GCA_023313725.1 Lithobius niger | reverse complement strand
ACCATCAGCTGATATTGGTTAAGTTTGTTTACCAATTCAATTAACTAAATAAAATTGTGTAGGCTGGCAGATTATGACCGTACCATACATTATCATTATTTACAAGCTGAAGTTGAACGTTATTTGGTACTAGTGCTCTAACCATATATAATTGTTGAGGTTTGTCTTTGTATACAAGTGGTGTTTGACAAAAGAAAAAAATCACTCATGTACTTGCAAATTGTAATTTATTCATTTTGACAGTGGTACAAAGGCAATTTTATTGCGAAATACTACAATCATAAAAGTCTTAAATTATAAAAAATGAACTACGAGCACACGATGGGATGGCTGCCCCAGCGATGCTCATTTCTCGTTTTTGGTGCCTGCAAGATGCACCACAAGACACTTTATCACTCTGGGTTATTTAACCATGAGGGAAAAAATTATCAAATTGAAGTAACGTTGAAGTAATTTAAGTATGCAAGTGGCGATTAGTAATGCGATAAATTTGAGCAGACCTCGTACAGATTTTCGAGGTTCTGGGTAAAACAAGTGGTACGAGCAGGGCCATTATGAACCGGTCCACCCTACTGGCTGGGGGAGAGATCGTGGTGTCGATGGTTCAGTGTTCAAATTGGGTGAATGTGCGGATGAGCCATATGATTCCCAGCGGAATAAGCAGTCTTGTGAACTCTGCAAATCGGAGTATGTGAATTCGTTGGGGTGTTGAATTTTCCAGATGCAGTGAACTTGCCTGAGGCGGTGGCGGCAAGGCATTCTCGTGTGAGGTTTAGAGAAGCCAATTTTGGACTGGTGGAATAAGCACAAAAATGTCCATTTGTCAATGGCGGAGCAGGAATATATTTGTGATCATTATGTTTTGGATGCCATTTTGCAGAAAGAATTTATGCCACTGCGCATGCCAATGTTACCACATGGCAGAGATCATAACAAGTCAATTGATTTTGGAGATAGTGCAATGTCAACGGTCTAGTCCGTAGTTCTTTGTGGTGTTGCTAGCCCTGCTTAGAGCCTTGCAGTTTTGTTCAATGTTGCTGTCGGTTGATTACGACAATTTCTGGCAATTCTAATTATCGCAGGTAATGGTTGACGCAACAACTTTGCAGCGGCAAGTGTTATTACAGTTTAACGAGACATGCAGAGACGGGTTGAAGTTAGCATTTGCGGAAGAGCCGAGTCCTGAGCTTGGCGCTAGAAATCCCACCCTGGCTGAAATGTATGGAATTCCCCAGCAAGAATAATTGAAACAGCCCAAGAAGAGGTGGCCTCCATTAAGAGCATGTCAGTGAGGCTAGGCATAGAGTTTTTATGCCACTAGGTTTTCCCCCTAAGCAAGGTAGGTCGGGCGGCCCACAGGTAGTAGAGGTCATGAACTAACATTTGTGTAGTAAGGAGCGAATTCTCCCAGGGAAGATGCTAGTGTATGGACTACCCAACGGTCACTGAAAGCATGCGATCGGTCCGAAATATGGGGACAATTGACCATTTTGGTTTAAATAATCTTGCTCTTGTATCATGTGGTGCAACAAATGTGGGTATTCTATCGCAAGTTGCGAAGGATATTGTAAGGTCGGACACGGTATTGTCCACGTGTCGGATTTATGATTCAAAATGGTCTTGCTGGGAGATCTGGTGCAGGGGACTGGGCGTGGAGTGAAAGTGCGCTATAATTTTCTGGTGGATTTCAAATGGATTATGCCGAAGTATTGTGGGTTATTCGTCGGCAGCTATCTCGAAATTCCACCAGGGCAGAAGGGACACTGCACTGTCACGATAGCCCCTGGTTCGATGGTTTGAGACAGGTTTGTTTTGCGAGCGGTCACCCTTGCCAAGGTGCGTCATTGGGACCTGACCGTAGTGATATTATACCGACCAAAGCATCTGAGCTTGAAGCTGTTAACGTTGAAAGTGGTTACTACTGACTTTCGCCGCAGGCAATAGGGCCAGTGAGCTTGCGCGATTGGACATGAAATGGTGTAATCTGCAAAATGGTGGCCTTGCTTGTGGTATAAGAGCATGAGAGAAGTATGGGTTGGTATCTTCATTTTTGATCCTGCATATACATAGGCATGACGATAGCAGAGCCCTTTGGATGCAATACGTTACATTGCGTCGTAAATACGTCGCACTGCTCCGTTGCATGACAAACATTCTTTGATTATGAGGACGCGTCCAAGTGGTTTATTTCTGTCCTACATACAACCTCCTCAGCCTGTCAGGCACATGTGATAGCACACTGGTTGTGCAAAGTGCTACAGTCAGCGGGGGTAGATACGAACCAGTTTTGGGCACATTCCGTGAGATCAGCGGTGGCCTACGCCGGCTGTAGGGTGTCATCATCACAAATTATGGCAATGACGAATTGGATGTCTCCTCAACGTTCAGTACCCATTACAACAAGGATTTGACAGCCGGTTTTGCAGGACAGGTGCTACAGAGGGTGCAGGTAAAAAGTCTGCTTTGACGTCAGGTATGTGGACTGGCTGCGTACAACATTTTTTAATCAAACCCATTTTGTTAACCCATAACCGCCTAGTTACGAACGTACGCCTTCAACGTATAAAAGCGAAAAACCAAGTCCAAGCGCGAGCTTTGTGAGGGGGCCCCGGGGACCCCGAGCAAAGCGGGCAGTCACAGCCCAGTAGTCAGCGTCGTCGGCTCCAAACCAAGAGAATGCAGGTTCGAATCCGAGAACCGACCCAAGTAGCATATGGTTCTAAAAAAAAGGGTCTGAAAGTTTTTTTCAGGCGGTTATTGGTTGCAATCAAGTATTTTCTCAACCCTCAGCTAACCCATAACCACCTAGATACGAACGTACGCCTTCAACGTATAACAGCGAAAAACTAAATCCCATCGCGAACTTTGTGAGGGGGCCCCGGGGACCCCGAGCAAAGCGGCAGTCACAGCCCAGTAGTCAGCGTCGTCGGCTCCAAACCAAGAGAATGCCAGTTCGAGTCCAAGAACCGACCCAAGTACCATGGACTCTAAAAAAAGGGTCTGAAAGTTTTTTCAGGCGGTTATGGGATTATCATACTGAGGAAGATTTTATGACGGAGAACTGTGTTTCTACCAGAAAACTTCTTCTCGCAGGAAAATCTTAAGTTCTCAGAGTAGAATCCAATAAAACTATTACTTTTACAGCCTGCCTGCCTCCCTGGCACGACTTGATGCCAGCCGTAAAAGGCAGTGGTGTGGCAGTGAGAGGGCACAGGAAGAGAGGCGACCAGAAGTGACTAAACATTGCATAAATTAGGAGTTAATTGTATGCAAATAAGGAATTCATAGTGCCGAACGCAAAAGGAACATCCCATTTTGTTAACACAGTTTCGTCGCATTCTACTCAAAGAACTTTGATTCTCCAGCGAGAACAAGTTTTATGGTAGAATGACTATTTTGCAGTTAACATGAGTTAGCTCAGGAACGTACATTTAAAATTAAGTATAAAATCAGAATAACTAGATACACGATTCGTATATAACATAACGTTGCATTTATAATATGCCTCGTTATATTGTAACCACTTCTTACCTTCAGTACTTACTCTCTTCTTAAAGCTTTTCCGCTCATTGCAGAAAGGAATTTTATTCAGGAAGAGTTGTTTCAGGTGTTGTGAGTAGTGTCCGCGACCAACCAGTGACTGTTTACAGTAAGAATTTCAATTTTTGGAATTTGACGTAGAAAATTTTTGTTATGGCAAAGGCTAATAGTAGGCTTGAGTGTTCGTGGAGTTGACCTGTTGGTTTCAGCTCCACGGGGTCTGGAATTGTTGTAGTCGTACAAATCATCGAGGATGGCGCATTCTGGCAGATCGAAGGGAGCAATTTATTAAGCATATAAGACCAACTGGCATTAAATTTATTTAACATTAATTGCGGAAATTTCAGTAAATGCTGGCTTTAGTATTAAAATTCCTGTACATGCACCAACCTAAATGTTTAATTTTGATAAATTCCTTGTTGTTCTCGACAGGGTCACAACTTCAATATTTGCTTGCTGCTTTAAACTGCCTTTCTTTTATAATCTGAAACATTGTGATGAGCATAATGGATTCGGCCCACTTGCTTTTACACAAGTTTATAATTGTGCATTTATTCCTCTCTTTCTTTTTATTTGTGTGGTGACAACACCCAGGATGGGCAAAAAGATGACCGTGAAGTGCTCGACTCGGAGGATGCTGCTTTGGCCAATCAACGGCGAATGAATGCCGATCCTTTAGAAGTGATGTTGATGAACATGGGTTATCGGATACGAGGTGTACTCGATACGGACGATGAAGTAGAAGGTGGCCGAGAAACCACCGAAGTTCAATGCCGCCCCAGCTAGGCCTAACTCAAAAACGACGGCCGAAGTTAGCCCTAACTTGTGAGGCTTCGTCGTTACCAGCATTGTTGATAAACAAAATATAAATAATAAAACTTGAAACTTCTCAGGCCACTCACTTGATCCTTTGCAACTACCTGTGCCCTCTTTCCACCTTCCCAATTTTGCACGATTGGTAAGTAAAAGAAAGATTAAAATGGAAGAAAAAAATAAGTTTCAACGTTTATCATGAAAAGGAATGTAAAACTTCCTTCCAATTTTGTTTTCTTTTGTTGTACAGTAAATTTTCCATAGATGTATCGTAGTGCACTTTTCACCAAGTGCCCGTTACTTTTTAAAGAGCGCTTGAAGCATTTGTATCACTTTGGGCTTTGTGATGAGTTTTGCCGTTGTCTTTGCCCCTCCCTTCTACCCCAGCTAGCTTAGTAAATTGTTTTTGTTAATAATTGTTTATTTTATTTATGCATCTTTTAAACCAGTTAGCAACAATTGTACAGAATTCCGTATAATAATACTTTTTCATTTTATTCAGTGTGTTAGGAACATATTTTATTTAAGGGACGTTTGTATACTATATTTCCTCTATTTGTGGCACCTGATGTTAAGTTTTTCATCATGATGTCTGCCCCACCGACAAATGGAGGCATTCCATAAATATAGAGGCCTGCATTTATTTCAGTAACATGATGTGCATGTGCGCAACTAAGTAAAAGCGTTATGACAGCCTAAAGTGCGCATTAAACATAATTTTCATTGAGCTTCTCTTGCTATTGACTACCGCTGAACTACAGCATCTCACAGAAAAATATATTCACCTTATACAGTACAACTTTTTACTATTTGGTTGGCCACCTTCTGTTCGTATCTTACGCTGAAAAGAACTTCTCTATGATGAAAAGCTTCGAATGAACAACCCTTTTTCAGTAGTGTAAAGGTCTTGTTCAAACAACCATCCTGGTAACAACCAATTTATGAAACATTATATCAACCAAGACGACGGAAAAGGAAAACCTGAACTCGACCCAAAATAAAAATTTTAAATTTTGAGTTGATATGTGGATATATCAAAATGTAGATTAGATAGATATACATGTACTTTAATTTGATGGATGACACTTTTTTTTACACCATAAGAAATTTTTTTATTATTTCACTCGCAGTTCCCTTTAACCCAATGGTGCCAGGAGAAGGGAATACTCGTGCCTGATGAACTGCAGAAGGTTGTTCAAATGCTACGCTACAAGAAACAGCAGAAAACATATTAAACATATTACAATTTTAAAAAGAGAAGTACGTGTAAAGTTACAATTTCAACTTCTAGACAGAATTTGTATTTCATCTTGTAGGAAGGTGCGATTTTTTTTTTTTTGGTCAGGGTTCAACTGCAATGTTAGCTGTTTTTGGGGGCCAAGTTTGCCAAGTCAATTTAAAAACTAGTTACCCTGCTGTTATACAATAAATGCTAACAATCATAACTTCCACATGCACCTAACTCTTTGAAAAGATTCGTACAAAACAAAATACTGCACCAAATTAGATATGGTTGGTTTCATTGGACCAAATTTGCTGCTCTCAAGCTAATCTGACTGAAAATGCGACGTTGTACTGCCGTGATCTGGTGGAGATAGTCAAAATTACACTTCTGAAGAATGCATGAGATATTTTACTTAAAACGTTAAAAGTCATCAAGAAAGAAAACTAAAAAATTTCACAAACGGGATATTTTAAAAACAGTATCCGCTACTGGATAGTTCAACATCATTTGAGTATTGGTTTATTGAAAATGTCCAAGTACATGTACCCTTTTTAAAATATCCCAGTTCGAAATTTGTGCGTTTTCTTTTTTGATGATGGCAATGGTACGCTGCGGGGTTTCCTCGAGCTACACACCTTGTACGATTGAAGCAACATGAGAACACTGTATAAAGAATCATTTTGGCCCACTTGTTTGTTACAAAGAGAACTTAGTGTATTGTGGCTGTGTATTGTTTTACTGTATTAAACACCGTTTTTAAAATTAAACTCGGGAGTTTAATACCAAATATCTCATTTTTTTTCAGGGCATATTAAACCTTGGCCCTAAATAGAGACTTACATTAAATACTAACCTGGTGGAAATTAGAGGAAGTATGGTATCTTACAAGTCAGTGATGCAAATCTTGAAATGCTCTATGAATGTAACATGCGGCACCAGTAAAGCAACTGTGTGAAACTTATGGGTTAAACAGAATGGCTGGCACCTTTTTACTTTTGACCCATGTTTCTATAAAGGCTTTACGTCCTTTGGTTTACTACATTGTAGCTGCTGTATATTCAACAAATAATAATTATGGTTTCCAAGTGCATGCTGGTGTACCATTGTTTCTTCACTTGCGACATTGCCTTGTTTGACCGTTGCCATCAACATTCGTTGGCTTGATAAATAGGCCTAGATATTCTTCGAAAGCGAGTGGGATTCAGGGATATGGTCACATTGACTGTGTGGCTCGTTTTATTCTCATGCTAATTTAAGTTATATAATTATTGTTTTAATGTTGATTTGTGCAGCTGCAGAAATGTTTTAATAAAACTTGAAAACTTTATGCATGATAAAACAGTTTTAACTGCGCCTAATAAATCTGTTTTGTTTACAATGTATTTGTTTTTGTTTTTCTTACTTTTTGGCAGAACTTTAATAATTTAAATGATTGCATAGGTTAAGGAGAGAAACGTAGTACATTGAAACGTCATTATAACAAACCTCTGGAAAATCCCAAAAAATTCATGAGAGTTTATAATGTTGCAAATTGGAAAGAAAGGGAAAAATTGCATGCGTTATCCCCATTTATATCGTTAAACTGCTTCTTATCTTGCGCTTTTTTAGTCTGCCGCCTAAGATCTACCCTCATTTTTATGATATTGTATGGTACAACTTGGCTGGATGAGCTGAATGATGAGTCATCAGACAGAAATGCTAAATTATTGATCGTACACTTTAAAATGCATGATCTGTTATTTACTGGTTTAGTCAAGCTATTCGCTTTAAGTTAACATTCGAACTATTGTTTATATTGCTATGGATTGGAAAGATACATTACCGTTAAATTTAGTATTCTTATTGTCGAATGCTATTCCCCTCTAGAGATAAAAATAACCAATCACCTGCCAGCTCCCCAACCCTGAAGTGCGCATTCCCCCACAGTTGGGTATATAAATGCTCGGAGCGTGTAAATGGCATGTTTTATTCTTTAGCTTCCGTCTTGTTATGATGTGCACGTTTTCCCTCCAACACTACGAACCTTGTTTAGAAACCGGAAGTTGTTTTCGTAAAGCCGAAAGCCGAGAAGGAAGCAAGTCGTTCCACCATGGCTAAACTATGTGGCTACTTCAAGAAACTGCTGACAAAGCGCACTTCTCCTCCGCCAAATGGCTCTATAGTTCCTATGATGCGATTCTGGGCCATACGCCCCCCTTCGAGTTTCGTGACTTCTTGCTGAGATCTGCCACCCTTCTCACTGAGATGTGCCACAACGCTCAGCCGGTCTCTCCCCGATCGACCCTGGCAAAAAGACTTTATCTGTTTTGCTGTCTGCTGTCATCTGTTATTCTTTTAGGCAAACGCACATCACTCATCATTTGACTAGTCTTCTGAGGGGCTTGATTGCCTCTCCTCGCCTGCTGATTTGCCCTTGATATATAAAGAGTAGACAATCAACAAACTTCGAGACGTCCTCTTCGAAGAAGTTACCACCTGATGAAATAATATCATCTGCAAACAAGAATTTGGACCCTGTCCATGAATATTTTACTGCTTTGGCTCAATAATCTGCTTCTTCCATTGCTAACCAGGAGGTTTTGCAAACTGCTTTAAAGAAGTTGAAATCGAAATACTCAAAACTGAAGTCAAAGATCTAGACTGATCGCCTGTCCATCACAAAGTCGGTTGCCACTTCAAGGCTTTCTTTTCTCAGGAGTTGGAATCCGTCCACAGCTGACACTTCTGCAATTCATTGCTACCAGTCTGCTAACACTAGCCTGTACCCACGAAACCTGTGGACCTTTCTGCTCCTTCCAGAACTCATGATCACCAACAGAAGGACCATGCTGGGCCACACTCCAAAGCTGAGTTATTCTACCGGGCCAAAGTCAATCTTCTACCCACTGTTTCTGGCTCTCATCGCCCTCATCAGCTCCATTCATCCACCTCGATAACGATTTCGTTCATGATTTGTTTAACCAACATGCAGACAACGCCAAACCCACTCACGGGATATCACACACCTCTTTCCGCCGACATTATTCAACAAGCTGCAGCAGCCATTCTCAGCTTCGCAGTCAATCACTGAAAGGCAACGTACAGGAAACGAAAGCAAAACTGAAGGGGATCACACCGGAAACAAAAATGAAAGCAGATGTTAGGCGACCGGAACTGGATCAGCAAAAAAACCGAAAGGTGCAGGAGTGTCAATTCATCAACCGAAAGGATGGACCGGAAGCAAAAATAACCGAAAGGCGACGAACCTTTAGTGAAACTATGAAAAGACTGACATGAAACCGAAAGGCGGACCGGAAACGGATCTGCATGCACCACTCGACAATTGGCTGACTCAGATGACGCATGTCACGGCTCTCTCATAGAGACGTTGATTCTGATGATGCTTCCTCCAACCGTGACAGTGAAGGCCCGTAGGGCATCCCTCTTTCTGAACTATGGAAGCCCATTGAAGATGTCATTCCTGATTGCTTCCTTTTCAAGACTACAGCTGGTCTTCAAAGAATCGGGGCTTGACTACTGGCTTCGGTTTCAGAGACCGAGCTTCTCTGAAGGGATCTGTCGTAGATCAATCAACGACACTTTTGACGACTCTGCTACTGGTCTTCTACGTGCCAAAGGCGAACTACTCGAACTGGACAAAGACTCCCCCCCTCCCTCTCCCCGCCCTGGGAAAGAAAATTGGTTCTTTAAACCCATAGAAGTCGGTTCTGCCAATCCAAAAAACGTTTGAGACCTACGCCTAGTCTGAATGTATAACTGCTGAAGCTAAGTTGGACTTTGGAACCAGTACGCTAATTCCGAGGAAAGTTGGAAGTTCAGTCCTCCATCCTCAAAGACAATGTAAGATTTTGTATCTCGGCCTTAGGGAGCCGAGACGTATAATCTTAGGGAACGTATCGGCAGCTAAAGAGAGTGCCGATGGGGTATTCAAGTTCACCAGTGATTGCTGTAATGGTGCTTCAACACCTATATTGGTTTGTGCCGACCAATTATTCTCTTAAACTGTGGAAGAAATTTGTGGACAACATATTAGCCATTATAAAGAGCAGTGAAGTCGAGAAAGTACTGGAACTGATCAACAGCTAGCATGTAGATGTTCACTTACACTTGAACGCAAAGAAATCGACGGATCCCTTTTCTAGATGTGTTCCTCACGAAAGGAACGAGCGAAGAAGTACCAAGGACCTCAAACAAAGAGGTATTGACACCTACTTCAAGAATGAGAAAGGCCTAAAAAGAAAGTTGTTAAGGAAGACAGATACAACAGCGACAGCAGGAAGAGAAAATAACCAAAATGAAAGGAAAGAAAGAGACAGCGGATCTGAGTTCAACAGTCAGGCGGTGGCAAGCATTCTGAAGGGATTGAGAAATACTAGAGAAGGAGTTTACCAAATACCATGCGACGATTGCGAAAGCGTACACAGGAGGGTAAAACAGCATATGGCTGATGTGAAGAATAAAGTGGTCACCAGCAGCATTGCCACCCAATGCGAAAAAAGCACAGAGTGCACTGGGAGGTAACTAGAATTCAAAGAGTGATAAACAATTGAGAGGATTAGAATCCTTGGTGATTCTAGCGCACCAATATGACACTAACGAGCTTATGAATCTGCAAGGGCCTTCTAACCCAAACATCTACTACCTTGTTAGTAAGGAGGTCACATCGCAATTGCGAAGGAAGTGGAGTGCAGGCCTTGTAAATAGCGGAGCCAATGTGGGATGCCATCATTGCCCAATAAGCAACAAGAATGTCGTGTGAGTGGGGACAATATGTTTAATATACCTGATGAATACAGGGTAGTCCACAAAAAACTGACGACCCAAAATTTTCTAAGTCCAAATTTTTTTTGGTAGCACCCTCCAGAACCGTAAAAGGACTTTCACCCGAGGCCGTTTTCAGTTGGATCAGCAGCTGGCGAGACCATGCTGATGCCAGGCCTAGTTGAGATCCCGGCTTTTTTCTCAATCTTCCTTTTGTTCTGCCTGCCCTCGCGACTTCCCGGTGCATCTGGTTCCGTTCCTTCATTTCAGTGGTACCTTCCGTTCCACTCCCCCTGTGCCTTCACTGATCTTCGACTTTGCCGTGCCACTAAGCGGTGGTGATTCAGGGACCGAAGGCTAAGGAAGGGAGGGGAGGGGGGATGGATATGATCATTAAGTGAACGTCCGTCGGAACACCTCTCGCAATACCTGGATGTCCTCGCCAGCAGCTGTACCTGTTTTGCCACATGCCCTCTCTTCGAGAGAGCTGCGTTCACCCTCTTCATTCCGGCACTGCTACCGATTCCTTATGCCTGTTCCAGGACCCTGAACCCAAGGAGTTTCCCTTTACTTACTCCCAGCCTTCCTTTCTGAATGCCTCCAGGACCGATTCCGCTGTTCGTCAGTTCCTTGTCCCACCGATTCCGGATTCCTCTTCCGGTTTGCGGGTCTACGCTCTTCCACTTCGTTCAAGCTGGACCACCTCTCTTCTTCTTGGCAACAACGCGTCCTTGATTGTGTACACATTTACTACTACAGGGTCACAGGTCGCTCTGTTCACGTTCACCATTCTGCTGCTTCTCTTTGCAACCCCGTTTCCCCAATCGTCCTAATTCCCTTCACGCAGGGATATCACCAATAGGTGCGCTGCCCTCTTACGGGAACTGACGCAGTTCTCAGTTCCCCTCACGCGCCAATTGGTCCCCGCGTCGCTTTGCACCAGTTTTGGCACAAAAACGTCTCTCGCTTTCCTCCGTCCTTTGTGTTACGACACTGTTGTCACCTTTTGTGCTCTTCCTTTGTAAAAAAATGTCATTGGAATCTTCTTTATCGGAAGACCATGTACCTCCTAGCTTAACACCATGGTCCGGATCCCGTAACTTGCGGTTGTATTGGCTTCACTGGCTCGTTTGAACACTTTGATCCTCATCCCTGTTGCCAGCACTATCACCAGTGTAATGGCACCTCCCTTCGTTGCGGTATATGCGTCACGATTTCGCCTACTAAGTGGAAGAAAATTAGGGAACGGCAACGTGAGTCTCGACTGCGCGCAGAAAGGTACAAACATCAGCGGGCCGCTGAACGATCCATTTCTTCAGATTCATCCACTACGTTGTCCAAGCCTCCTCCTCCGACGCGCCACGTTTCCGCCACCAGTTTCGTCTACCAGCGGTTTCTACCACGCAACCATGTCCTTCAACTAAGCATGTGCTCCGTTCTCCGCCCCGTTCCGGATCCGACACTGTACCTTCCTTGGCAGGACCCTCCGTTTTTCGTTCCAAATGTATCATTTCAACACCCTGTCTTAGACCTTCAGGCCTTCGCATAAAGAATGTTTGTTTTCCCATGGCGCCTCCATGAATGCAGCTTCCTCAGGTCCCAATTCCGCCGCTTCCTCACGCGTCGTCCACGGTTCCAGCTACCCCCGTCCACGGGTCTGCTGGCGACTGGAAATGATTCCCCGCTTAGCCAGATGGGCATCTCCAACACCTATGCCTCCCTCGTCAGTCCTTCGAGCTGCTCTCATTCGTGGGTGCACTTTTTTGTTAAAGATATGGAGAATGTTGACTGCAACATCAAGTTTGTCCTCTCTATGGCGGAGGGGTTTTCGTTGGAGCTCTCAGCCCTCCGCACCGAGCAAAGGCGAAAATCAAGACGAAAATCCCCGTCTTCAGGCGACTAACGTCTCCCTCGCCAACAATCTAGAGAAGCTCCAGGAACGCTACCGATCTCTGCGAATGAACTACGTACTACTCAAAGGATAAACTCCTCTGGATGTGCGATTCCAACCTTTCAATCCTGGAGAGCCTTTTGCTGTGCTTGCTCTCACACTAGGCGCCTTCACTGTGCTCCAACCTCACTTCACATTCGCTCCCCCCCCCCCCCCCTGTGTGGTGCCATCCCTATCTGCGCACTTCATCCAGCTCTGCTGCTCGCCATCACCAGGATGCGCCCTCTCCACTTCCATCACCATTCAAGGATCCCTCCGCAACTGTGTCCAGATCATTGACATCGCCCATTCCTGGCCCTGCTCGTCTCTTCTTCAGCGGAAGTCTGCCCACTACTTTCGGCTTGGTCACGAGCCGCAGCCTCCCTGGACTGCCAACAGTTGCCACGTACATTGTTTGGCAGTTCGACAACGCACCAACTTTTGTTACGGTCTTTCATGGGCTAACTCGTCATTCGGACGTCTCCACCCAAGACCTTCCTTGCCAGACATGCACAGTGGTTACGAGCCCGGCAGGGAAGACAGCTTTCAACTAGGGAATGAGAGCTCCAGAAGGGGGGGGGGGGGGGGGGAAGGCTAATGTTAAAATAGGTAATGTTTATTTTCGTATAGCCAAACAAAAACTAAAATCAACCAGGTGCAGGCCCTGGTATTTTGGTCTTTTTTCTTTCTTTGCAATGCTGCATGTATTGGACATGTCTTTTTTCTTTTATCTTGTTTAGTGCTGTGCTACACGCATCCATGCAGAAACAAAATAGTTGGTATCTTGGCTACTTCTTGTCATAAAAATAACACCAAAAAGTTAGCTTAAATTCATTTCAATGACACCTACTTTGCAAATTGTTGACATCCTCAAATCTCTACGGATCATGAAGCAGACTGGAATCTGGAATAGTGTGTGCACTCTTCGTAGGTCAAACTCGACTCGTGATCGCCACCTCTGATGTTTGGAATCTTTGGCAATCCAGCAACATGAGAAGAGAGGAATGCCTCTAATGAACATATAGGGCCCTGCGTACCCTCGAGTTACTCAAATGGTAGGCAGAGACCTCAGTTAACAGTTTGATTGTCAATGCAGCCAGGTCAATACAGGATGCTACGATGGTGGCCAAATTCAAATGCTAAAGTTGTCAGAAAGAAAGATTTGGTTCAAAGTCTGAAGAAATATGAGGGATGTCGAAAATTTGCAGGACAAAGGACGAATCTTGTGAAGTGAATTTAAGCCAACTTTTTTGGTATTATTTTTATAACGAGTCGAAGTTTTCACTGTATTGACCATTGACCATACATTTCGACTTTGCTTCTTCCTACCGATGAAAAACTTAATCTGCAGCAAATGATTCCGTGTTTTGATAAATAAACAATTAAAGGCTAGTTGACGGCAGAGATACCGTTAACATTTATAACTTGCTCTCAGGTGCATGAAGACGGTCAAATCACGAATTAAGGAGGCATGTGGCTTATTTGTTTCTGTAAAAGAAATAGCATTGCGCATTCCTTCACTTGGTGCTACTTTCTGAGACTTTCATTCGGTAACAATCTTTATTGAAGACAACTATAAAATTGTATTTAGTCGTTTCAGTTCTCAATACTTTAATGACAACATTTCACTCCCAAAATACTTCCCTTTAGTTATTGGTTAAATATAGTTCATTCTCCTCCGTATCCTCACTAAGTGGTTGCACCGTTAGGTTTACACCGACCCTGTTACAAAAAAAAAAAAAAAATTATGTTCAGAGGGATCACGGCTGCATTTTGTGCAAAAAAAAGGAGGTACATAGGAGGATGTCGGCCAATGAGCCCACCCAGGATAACCTTTTTTTTGGGGGGGGAGAAGATGTGTTACGAAATGTGCAAAGGGCTATGGCAACAAAAGTGTGCTTGTGGCCGGACTTTCTGCAGGGATGGCCGAAGGGCAGACCCCAGCAATTTTTTTCATTCCAGGAGGAATAAAGGCAGCCCCTTCAAACGGAGTTTGGGGCTCGTGGGGGGCTTTCGTGGTAGACACGAATGACGTAATGTCATGCGACACGCTGGAGCCAGGGTTCCGGGCTAACAGAATTTCTTTTTGTTTTCAGAAGTGGCAAGAAATGGGTGCTTTAGTGAGCTTTGGAGACGTTGGCAGGTTGTGGGCTGGGCTTGAAAAAAATCCCGCCCGTGTGGAACAGTACTCGGGCATTGCCCCTGGACGAGGTCAGCATGTATTGAGGCATTTACTCAGAGAAGGGTCAATAAAGACCATCCTCTCTGGAACAGTGTGATCTTTCGTGGATTTTTTTGTGTGAGAAAGCCAGATGGGTCCCTAGGGGTCATTTTGAACTTAAAGCATCTGAACAGGTTTCTTCGGGTGATAACGTTCTGGATGGATGCTTAGCAAGGGGCCTATGGTTGCCAGAGTGGATGGCGTCTATAGATTTAAAGAACCCTTATTCTGTACGCAGTATCAGCAGAGATCCGAAGTTACTGATATTTCGTTGACAAGGTTAGATTTTTTCAGTTTTGTGTTCTCCCGTTTGGGCTACCGACGGTCCCGCAGATTATCACCATGTTGGAGCAATGGCAGTTTTTGAGACGAAAGAGGTAAACCTTCGACTACATCAATGATCTATTGGTCGGCACTGAAGGTGAAGGTAGCTGTCACAGTAATATTAGAAAGAATGGTAGCCCTGGGCTTTGACGTCCCATCTGGTGCCCACACAGTGCATCTTGGTGAGGTGGTGATGGGCGTAAGCGCAAGGGCCATGTTGAGAACACATTTCTTTGAGAAAGGTGACTTATCAGACTTTTTGGGACTGTCCGAGAGTTTGGTGTCCATTCTGTAGGCTGCGTGCCTGCACATGAGAAGTTTGCACCAGGAACTGCGCGCTTTGGGAGAGAACGACGGTTGTCACGCTGAATTCGGTCGAACCTGTTGTGGTGGTTGGAGTACCTGGCTGGGCAGATGTTTGGTGGAAAGACAACCAGAACTGGTGATGGATTCCGACACGTCGCATTTGGGCTATGGTGCTGTTATAGATACAAATCTGGTGGTGAATGGCCGTTGGTCGGACGTGGACTCAGGTTACCACATCAATGTAAAGGAACTACTGGCAGTAAAGCTTGGCTAATTGGCTGTCCAGGAAGAGTGGAAGTGGAGGTAGCTGTGGGTAAGGTGCAACAATGTAGCAGTGGTACAGTGTACTGTACCTTGGTATGTCTAGCTGGATATTTGAGAGTTGCTATTGCAGCATGGGGCTCAGTTGGAAGTGGTTCATCTGCCTGGGATAGGCGTCTGGAGAGCGGATATTAGTCCCGGCATGTGGTACGCGATAGGATACAGGATAGTTGCTAGATTAGGCTCGCCAGAAATTGATCTTTTTGCGAGTCGGGTGTCCATACAGTTACCAAGGATTTTGGCGAGGCAAAGGTGCCCGGAGGTATACGCTGTAAACGCTTTTTCCCTAGATTTGAGAGAATGAAGGTAGTGGATATTCCCATTTGTGCGGCTAATATGCAGGGTGTTGGAGAATCTGTACGGGAAGGTTCTCCCTTGGCCGCTAGTGGTGGCCTTATTGTGGCCGAAAAAGTGGTGGTTTGTTCACCTGGTACGAATGTTGGCTGAGAGACCAATGTTGCTGCCTGACAGGGTTCTCAAGGACCCGTTCGCAGGGAAGCATGTGCGAAGGAGATTGTGGCAGCAGCTGCTGGTTGTTTGGCCCTTTCGGGGTGCCTAGCGATACGGGCAACTTTTTTGCTGGGGTGTCAACAGTCCTTGAGGCAGCCATCTGGCCTAGGGAAGGCGTATATCGGCAAATGGAGACAGTAATTGTTGTAGTGAACGGGATCATTCTGGGGCTTCTGTAGACCAAGTATCAGAATATTAATCATGGTACTTTTGATGAGGGCTATGTGTATAGCACTGAATGGGTACAGAACAGCTTTATTATACTGTCATTGGCCAGTGGAAGGTATCCCTTTGGTACAGGTAGGGTTGGTCAAAAAGTTGTCAGAAGGCTTTTTAACCTGTGGCCGGGGGTGCCCAAGAATAAGACGATTTGGGATGCACACCTTTTGGCAAAACAATGATCGTTTTCGTTACACTGGGGCTTTAAACAATGCCACTCTTTGGCATCAACAATGGAGAATCCTTCCGCCTTTAGTGACTTATATTCTTATTTACAACAATGAAAAAGTTTGCATTGTTGTCGGGCTACTTGAACCTCGATATAGTACGATAATTTTTTATGCCCAAAGGTGTACATGTGGTGAAAGGTGGTTGGATACATTACATCTACTCTTAAGGTTTTAAGTTTGCGGATGTTGACTTTGAAACTATGTATTCTGGCGGCACTGCATGCGAGATGTAGGGCAGGCGAGTTAGTTGGATTGTCACTGGAGACGCACAACATTGAAGGGAGTGACATGGTCTTTGTACAGATCGTTTGCAAGACTGTAGGCCGACGTCAGTTTCAGGTACTACAGTTCGTGAAGAGAGTGGATGTAGTACGGTGCCTGAGGCACTTTATTAGATGTACAGTAAGGTTCCGGGATGAGTGAACATTGCGAATGAAGCAGAGGCCTCAGGAGCTGTTCATAAGATGGCAAGAGCCTTATTCTCTGGTGACATCGCGGACAATTCCAGATGGCTGATGACAGGCCTATGGTGGCAGGAATCGTGTTTACAGGTCATTCGACTAGGGCAGCTATGGCGTCTAGTTTGGTGCGTGCAGGTGCTTTACTGCACAGATTGTCACACGGGGTAACTGGCATATGGACATTCGAAGTCCACTATATGAAGGAGGTGAAAGAGTTGATGGCAGGGCAGCTCCTGCAGTGCAAGATTCGAGTAGGCACACTTGCTTTCAATCAGTTGTCCCAATGGTACAATTGTTTAGTGAGGATACAAAGGAGAATTGGTAAATTCTACCAGAAAACTTACATAGCCTTTGTAGGAGAATTTGGAATTCTCGTAACTATCCGAACGTGTGGTTCTTCCATGAGAACGCAAAAACTGGAAATGGCGAAGACAGTGATAATATTCAGACGTGAAAATGAGAAACACTATCACCATTCCGCTCACTCCATGTTGTACTTTTAAATTTTCCTGCAAGTGCTGCTGACCACTGATCTATAGGTTATTCGTTGGAGAGCTGCGAAGCCTTACACGACTGTGTTCTTCAGACTACTCCACCCCCCCCCCCCCCAGCTCTCTTCATCTACTATTTTAATTTGACTCGGGGCTGTAGCCTTATTTACTTGCAGGGCCAATACACCATTTTTCCCGCAGCAACTTATTAATGAATGCTTGGGTTTGAAGGTCCCTGGAAGCAGCCTTCGGCCGGCGGTGGTGTACTGTTGAATAGCCCGGGATTCTGGGATTCTCAGATGCACATCATTGTTAGAGTTGGACTTGAGTAGTATCACGGTGCCTTTCATGTTTATTTGGTGGAGAGTTTTCTTGTGGTGGAATGCAATACCATTCATATTTTCAACTTCAACCCTGGCTTTACCCTCGTGCGTAGACTTTTGTGTCTCCAACTGACATTTGCACATCCAGAGTGTAGGAAGAGACTGAAAGCACACTAGGAAATAGGTCCACTAATGACCCGTTGTTTGGCCTAGGGCGATTGGTGAGGGAAAGCCACCTTACAAGAACAGTGTTGGAAGGTCTAAAACCTCGGCTGCCACAAAAGCTTCCATGGATTTATTTGCAAAGATCAAGATGCAACTTTGGCAAAAGGAAACCCGGAGAAGTAGTTGAATTGGCTTGTAGCAGCTCTGCTAAAAAAAAGTATGTCCCTCTATAGGCTGATGAAGACTACCGATCTACCCAAGGAGATTGAAAACATCATGGTAGAAGATGACATTTTGGTGTCGTTTGATGTGGAAAAACATTTTCTAAGCCTAATACACCGACTAATTTTAAGGATGCTAGCCCTCTTTGCGAAGAAAGCTGAGATTCCAGATGAAGTGTACGTGAAGGACAAGGTGTTACTTAGGGTGCTCTCGCAATCATTTAGTGGAATTAGAAGAAGTAATGTTTTGGCAAACCAAGGGTGCCCCCATGGGGCACTCTTGCTCACCGGTTGTCGCTGAACCTCGATGCTTAAACTCCTTTCATGACTTGAAGCTATGACGGAGATTTGTGGACGACGCAATTACCATACAGCAGAAAGGGCAGTCCGCCAGTGTGCATAGAGTCCTGAATGCATGGACCGAAATCAGCTTTACGTTTGAAGAAGAAGTAGGAAGCAAACTGCCATTTTTTGAAGTAGTACTGGTAAATAACGAAAGCATCAAGATTCCTACCATCCTTGTAGGAAACGAACAATAACAGGTAGAGAGATACCCTACAACTTGAGGCACCCAGTGGGCCAGTTGAAAGCAATAGCACACAATGAGATCATCAAGATGGTACAAAACTCGGAGCATAGACGTAGCAAGGAAACACCTTCATGAGCACAAGGGAAGGTTCGTTGAGTTGGGCTATCAACCCGGTTGCCTAACCTGCAGGATTTAGTCGAGCAGTAGACATGAAGAATGGAGTACTGTAGTGTGGAAAGCTGACCGTCAACACAAGATCAAGGATACAGGGGAAGGACCAAGAGTAGCAATTAAGTATTTAGAAAGCGTTACCGACAACGGCCAAGGTGTACTTAAGAAAAATGGTTTCACATCATACGTCAAAAACTCAAAAGGCCTAAAGGACCACCTGTTTAAAAATATCAAAACGTTGAATTTTACTTTGTTAGTATCCAGCAAATGCTTGAGCTTGATTTCCGTTATCTTCGTTCATTCTCAAACACGAAATACCGTTAGGTATTAGCGACTGAAAATTTGCTAATACCGAACGGTATGTTGTGTTTGAGAATGAGCGAAAACAACGGAAATAAAGGACCACCTGATGAAAAGCAAGAAAGATGAAGCACGTTAAGAACACCCGTGAAGGCGTTTACTGAGTTCCACGTGGGGACTGTGATGCCGTTTATGTTGAAGAAACAAGAAATAAAAAAGGTGTGCACACAAGGGTCAAGCAGCACATGGATGACACCAGGGGTGAAGTAAACAAATGGCACTACAGTCTACCGCAAGGAAACTTGGCACCGAATAAATGGAACGACACTGTGACACTCCTCAAGGCCAATTCCAACAATGTTGTGCGTCTGAGAAGCCTAGAATCGTAGGCTATTCAACACCACAGCCGAGAGAAGGCTGTGTTGATGAACATCCAGGGACATTTAAACCCAAGCATCCAGTTTCTGCCGAGGAGCGAGTTTAATAAGTTACGGCGGGAAAAAATGGTGTACCACCCCAGCAAGTATCGGAGGCTACGGCCACGCATCAAATTTAAATAGCAGACGAATGGTCAGAACGAAGAAAGCAGTGATATAGTAGCCTGAAGAAGACAGTCGTCTGAGCCCCTCCAACTCCAGAAAACACAGACTGTTCGAACATGTGTAAATACTACTGTATCTTTTTCCTTTGAAATCTAAGCGTACAAGACATAAAGAAAAGATTACTTAAAATAATACTAGCCCAACAGGGCTCTTATGCTGAACCGTCGAGCCCAAAGCGGTACGTGACACAGAGCAGCGCCACTGGTTGTTTGTCTTGAGCAAAATAGCACAGAATAAGCGATTTTAACGTATATGACTTAAGTTATTTTGCAGATAGTAAGAAAGTTTAATTTCGGTTCGTACCCAATTTTCACCGCTCACCATTAATCTAAGAGCTACTTAGAGCCACGTCCAGAACACCCTCAACATACGACTTATCTCCGTCACGTGCGAGTCTCAACCGACGTATGGCCGAGTCAGACAGTACAAGGATCCACCAAAAACACAACTAACTTTTTGCAACTGGGAGTTTTAACGAGTGAACACAACTACAGCATAGCTTTAAATTCTAACGACAGTTTTATACAATATTACTGGGCGAAATTCCGAAAAGTGCAGAGCACAAGTAGCATCGACCTTACTATGTCGATGCCCAAAGCGATTGTGAGGAACACTGGTGGTAAGCATACACGCCACCTGGTGGTGATGGAGTTAAAGTTGAGCATTAAATAAGCGATTTAAGCCTAAACTGAAGGCAAGTATTTTTAATGACGGTAAGAAAAAAAAACCCCTTAATACCACACATTTTTATTTACGTATCTTTTAGTCCTTCCATAAACGTTGTCGTATTCGGAGACTTGATTTAACTAACAGTTTCCTTTTAAGAACGACCAGAATTTCAAGGTAAATATGGAGGTGAATGCAGAGGCCAGAGTTCTAAAAATAGCCTTCCGATGCAAAAGGGGCAATCAATGCAGCTGGAAAATAATGGCTTCCTACCCAAAAATATTAAAAGTTCGTAAGAAGCCATAGACGACAGTATAAATTTCATTTGAAGACTTGACACTGTTGTATAACATAATCGTGTGCTTTGTGCGGTCTCAGAAACAGCTACTGTCTTAAATACAAGTTAATAAACAACAGTACTTCAGGAATCATATTTTTAATTCACAGTCACAGTTTTCGTTTCTTGACTGCAACTGTATTGGCACCAGTAAGTTTCCCCCTTTTGCGTCCATGGGCATTGGATGGTGCAACTGTATTGCCACCTGGAAGTTTCCTTTTTCGTCCCTGGTTGTTGGCCTTCCGCTCAGCCTGCGTCTTCTTCAAACCCTTTATCTTGCGAGTCTGTAACTTCCCTAGATCTTGCCTCTGCATGTGAATACGACCCATTTTGCTGCCAAACACATCTTTCTTGATATTCTTCACCTTCGTTGGCTATGGGAAAAGATGCCAAAGCATTACATACAAAAATAAACAAGTCCTAGCTTAAAAGTGTAACACCTTTTTTAACACATTAATAATGTTTCAGAACACATTAACAGTGTATTCCCATGCCTTTTCTTAAGTTGATTTTGGAATTGGAAATGTTTAGGCAGATGCTATGACAACGAGTCAACAGAGGATGCATGAAATTGTCCTTTCTGACCCAAAAGTTGACTTCAGCCCGGCTCTTTTAGGCCAATTTCGGAATGCCAATCTTGACACACAGGCCCTGGTGTGCCCATGTGACCTTAGCTACTGCAGCAAACAGATTCCAGTCCAACAAAGACGGATGCACGCTAAGCTACTGAATTTTTTGAGTCTATATCCTTGCTTATGGCATAGAAAAACAGTTTTGGTGACTACCGTAAATGCTCCAGTAAACGTCCCCCGCCACCCCCTCCGGTCGACCCCCACATGCAGAAAATCCACTTAACAAGTGTGTCCATTGTGGGGAGAAGGGGGGGCTTGTTTACCCGGTAGGGAGCCTATAGACATCTTTCCCAACGTAAAAAGTAAAAGTAATACAGAATAATAACACAATATTTATATTTATTAAGTTTTCTGAATAAAAAAAACCAACCGACTTTAGTGTTTTAAAAGCCAACTGGGAATGGTGGTGGTGTTTTACGCAGGAATGAAATTTTTTCTTTCAGATTCCGAAATAAAAAATCGGAAAGTGCGGCACAAATTTGCCTTCAGGCAATCATCGGTACCAAGTCACGTTCTACATCAGCAACATATTTGGTTCGAAATACAATATAGTTTCCAATTTTTCAAACTTTTGACAAAGCTACACTGTATTTTAGTATTCTGAGTTATTGCACAGTAATCGACTCCCCAGCTACACCAATGTCAATATTCCCAGATACATGCTATTCGCACTAGGATCTACATTAATAAAAACGAGTTACAGTGTTGTAAAATGGCCACCTGACTCAGACGGCCACCCGTCTAATAATAACAGTAACAATGCTGCGTTGATTGTCAACAACAATGTCTTTACAAACCTCTCACTGCAAGGCAACACGGTCATCGTCAACACCACCAAATTGGGACTTTTCAATACGACTACTGAAAGTACTAATCATACAAAAACTCCAGAAGCGTAAAGGGACCCATCAAGTTCCTTGAAATTGCATTACGATTGCAAATACACTGCTTAAAAAAAGCAATCTTTCTGTGCGTTTTAAACCGTTTGTGTTAGTGTGTTTGTATCGTTTCAGCGAAACTAGAGATTGCATTACGATTGCAAATAGACGGCTTAAAAAAGGAAACCGTGGAATTACGGAAGGAAAAGCGCCAACTGGAAGCAAAGATAGCGCAAAGAAAGTTTCTGCACAGTTGTATGAAAACACAAAGCGAAAATTTGCAGAGTCGTATAAAATGCCTTGAATCAAAATCAAAGAAAGAAAACAGCCTGAATCAATTGCCCAGCAAGTCCAAGTCAACAGTTTCCACGCAAGTCTCGGAGGGCAATGTTTTGGATCTACTGGATGATGCAGTTTGAAATGAATCATTCGATGCCTACGAAGAATTGGTAAGAGCAGCCACCAATAGTGAAGTAACTGAAGCCACCGACAACAGTTAAAAGTGTTAAACTCATGTCACCATGCCACGTTTTTTGGGTGGGGAGGGGGGGGGGGGGTTTTGATTTTTCTTTCTATATTGGAACAAATACATAAGTTTCCCCACGATCACTCCTCCCTACTTTTTCATGTTTCAACCATGCTCTCTTTTCCTTTCCTCCGACGTATTGTCTGCACTGTGAAACACGCCGTCAGCTCCCGGGTTGTCGTTGTGGACAATTAAAATAAAAGTATAAGTGAAACTTGGTTAAATATTGAAAAAAAAAATGACAAAGCCAGCGGGCTAAAGGTTTCGACTTTGCTGTACAAAGCCGTATTTATTTATTTACGGTAGAAATATTCTTATGAAAGTGAATGGAGTCTGGGTCAGGGGTCATCAGCATTTGGTAGCCAGTGTCCACAAACTGAAAATGTAACTTTTAACGGATAGAACTTTTCACGTATACACAACTTAATATTAATAAACAAAAACGGAACGTTAAATGTTTAGAGTAAGGGTCTAAAAGTCAAAACCTAGAAGGTACACGGACAAGCTTTGACAGTCAGGGTCTAGGTGTACAATTTTGTCAGTAGAGGCTGGTAAGCATTAGACCCTTACTACCCGGTGGTTAGCTTAGTTCTAGTCTATTGGATAGACCGTGTGTCTGAACGGCTGTAGCAGGTTTTCTTTGTTCTTAGAACATTGTTATGGAAATTTAAGAGCACAATTTTCTTGTGATGATTCGGCATTTTGTCTTTTGCTGCTTTAGATGTTTTTATTATATTTCGTAGATTTATGGCAGAGGATAACCAAATTAATGCTCCCTGCTGCGAATATGCTGTGTTGTTACTAAATCGAAAAATATTTTTCAACATAACGCAAAGCAGGAAACGTATACCGTACTACAACTGGATCATCACATGGGTCTTTGTAGGAGGATTTACAGTTTTTTTGCCAAAATATATTTATTGCTGACCACCGGGTAGTAAGGGTCTAATGCTTACCAGCCTCTACTGACAAAATTGCACACCTAGACCCTGACTGTCAAAGCTTGTCCGTGTTCCTTCTAGGTTTTGACTTTTAGACCCTTACTCTAAACATTTAACGTTCCGTTTTTGTTTATTAATTCGTGTTACTTTTAGAATTGCAGCTAAACTGTAAAACAGTGCAGTTGACGGTCAAAGTTGATAGTTTAACACAGAGACCCTAGGCTGACCCTTACTAACACTGGCTATCGCCAGTGTTCATAATAGAAACAATTTTTTTTAATCTATAGTCTACGTCTTGCAGCTGAGTTTTGCTAATTGGCATTGTTGCATAATAACAATGTTTAAAACAATGTAAAACAATCAATCTGGTCGTTTAGAGCTCCATAACCCCTGAACAACTTGACCAATTAGAAAATGCCTTATGGAAAGGGCACATCTACAGAGCAATACCTGTAAAATGAGCTAAGAACCAGGTAGAGAGGACAGACGAAAGTATCCCCAGAACAACAACAACATCATCATCATCATCAAGAAGAAGCAGAACAAGAAGTTGTCTATTTGGCCCCTCTCTGTATCTCGGGTTTGGCTCGACCGAATTTCACAGTTTTTGGACTGCAGACAGGCTATGACTAGTCAAGGCTAGATTCCAAATTTGGTTTAAAGGTGTTTACTTTTGACGGAGTTATAAGCTGTCAAAGTTGAGAGTTTAACACAGCGATCCTAGGTCGACCCTTACTAACACTCGCCAGTGTTAATTAATCCGCTGGCTAAAGGTTCTATCGCGTTAGGTAATTCAAATTAAAGGATTAGTGAAACTCTGTGAAATATTGAACAAAATTGACGAAAGCCGGCAGGCTAACGAATTACACTCGGCTGTACAAAGGCGTATTCCCTTTATTTTCGGTGAAAAGATTCATATGAGCTGTTAGTACATGGAGTCCGGATCAAGGGAGGCGCTGATTGAGTGGGCACAAAAAGACAAGACGGGTTACACGCCTTTAGTAACAAACACATGAGAAAGCAAATCGTCCCAATGTTTTAAACGGAGCAACAAACATCAGCTAGTTAATACAATAAATCTGTGGCAATTGAAAAACCAAAAAACAAACAGTGCCTTATAACTCGACTCTTAACCACTATTTTTAGACAAGTAGCTACCTCTGGTGGTAAAATTTAAATTGAAAGCCAAAGGATATGAGGGGTTTGCATAAAATCAGAGAATAACAACTTTACGCAATTCCAAAGGTTCATTTTATTCCAAACTTACCATGCATGGGACCACTAAGAAAATTGCATGAAGCCGAAATATTCATCGAAATTTACCAGAAATAGTGCTATTTTCGGCATTTGTGTGGTACTAGTGAAAGCGGAGATAAACCTACTGTAAATAACCAATTTGAAACTCAAGTTTTCTAAGTCATTGTTAAAAAGTTGCAAAAGGACTACGGTCTCTTGGTGGCTGGTGTGAAGTTCGGACACCAAGAGACCTAAGACTTTTCGCAAAGTGGCCACGGCCATGTTCAGGTCATGGCTGTCCTGCAAGATGAGGAGGATAGTCTGCAAACCTAATCTATTTTCTCACTGAACTGTAGTTGCCCTCATTGTTTTATAGAAAACGTATTGGTGTCCTTTCTGTTTTGATCTTTGTATTGTACCTTGTGTACGGAACATTCATAAATAAATAAATAAAATGTTAAGTAATGCACAAATTGTGTTGCTTATAAGGTTACGAAAATAATTCATTTGCTTATCTGTCATATTTTTAATTTGCCTAAGTGACCAAGCTTCAAAAGTCTCCTTTTAACAATTTTTTCTGAAACGATTAGTACACTACTCCAGAAAGTGTAATGGACTGGCGTAGCGAAATTTGTAAATGTTTTTTACTAAACGTTGATTTAATTATTTAGTAATCTTGTTGAAGCGTATGAAACGTGTCTGAAAAATAAAGTTTGGGTCACCAGTAAGGCTGTGCCGGTGCCACTTTTCCCGATCCCGGTTCGATACCGGTGCTCGTTCACCCGATTCCGATGCCAGTACCGGTACTTTTGATCACGTGTCGATACTGTGCCGATGCAGATATTGAAAGATAACTTAATAAATAATACAGAACGCGTCGATATGTCAAAAATCTAATGGTGTACCAAACCTTACTTAACACTTTTACAAAGGAATTATTGGCTGAACACATAGTTCGACAAAATCATTTAATTTTTTTTTTAGTGTGAACTGTAAATTAATAGGCGTATACTTTACTGACTTAGTTTAGTTTAACCAATTTCAAAATATTGTATTAAATACTTATAGACTATACGTAAAATATTGTAGACCTAGGCTACTAAAAATCTTGTAGGCTAATAACACACTGAATGTAATCTACACATTTTGTGCATGTTTACTGGGAAGCTGTAAAACATTCTGTGTACATTTACTAAATAAGTTTTGGGCTACACAGATATAAAATATTACAGGCTCGTTAGGCCATGCAAAATTTAAAAAAAAACTCGGGGATACAAAGTTGAAAAATCGACGGGAGATGAGGCTTTTTTTCCCCCCCTTTTCATAATTTTTACACATTTTGTGGTAGTGTGCCTAAATTAAAAGACCGTTTTGCATACTGTAGTTCCTTTGTTTTATTGTTAGACACAAAAACAAACATTGCCTTTTTTTCATCTCTCCAGTTGTTTTAGACGCTTACGTAAATTGCTTACTCCGTACGAATGGGAATCTTTTCCTCCACGGCGCTATTTCGGAGTTGCAGTTTGCATTTTCGTCGCACACCACAAAATATTGCGAAATACCTGACGTCTTTGGTGGCATTATGCTTTTTTTTTTTTGCCAAAGACGTTACAGAAATCTGCAGCTAAACAACGGACGTAGTCTGAACTAACACGGGAAAGTGAACACCAAGAGTGAAACACCTCACCACGATGTTAAGTTAGGCCTAACGCAACGCCGATGCGTCATTTCATTTCCGGTTTTTGTCAGCAGAATTTCACTTTGATACAAAATTCAAATAATTTTTAGTTTTAATTAAACCAGTAACTTGACTAAACTTATTTTTTAATTAATGGAATAATAAAAGCGATCTTGCAACATGTTGAATGAGAATGAAAGTATTTTACCGAACCACTGAGAGCTGGAAGTGCGGTCCTGCCGTGTTGGTTTGACCTTGAGAAAATGGCTGCCTGCGTTTTATCAGAGAGAGCGTCCGTTAGGCCTAATCGTTAAGGGAGGTATTTTTAGCGGTACGCTAAGTTAATTATGATCGTGAATCCAAAGTAAGACGTCGCAGATTATTTATTTAAAAGGTGCTTATTTTTTATTAGCGTTGGGAACACGATGTCATAATATTAATGTAAGAAAATGCCGATGCTGGAAAAAAATAAGCCGATTCCGGTGCTTTTTCGGGTACTTCTTAAACCGGTGCCGGTCCGATACCGGTACCATTGGTATCGGCCGCCGGTCCCGGTACCAGTATTGGCATCGGCACAGCCTTAGTCACCAGTAAGGAACCTAACAAGCAATTATTTTGTTTGTGCAAAAACAAACTACCACCAAAATAAATAATCTTTTGCCCGGAAAATAGCAATTTTGTGCCCTAGAGTGTTGAGATTGACGACCGTAGTAAATCATCGTCTATGAACATTATTAAGGTCAGTAATTGAATAATTGCCACAGTTCTAAAACTATCTTACCTTCAGTTGTTTTGGTTGTCGCAGAGAAGTCTTGAAAAGATCGCTGGTTGCCAACTTTGTGCGCCTCATAACTAGGTCAAGTGAGGGGCCAATTTCCTCTAATTCTATCCTAGGAATTTTACTGCCAGATTTTTTCATTTGCACCCTTGTGAATAAAAAGTCTTGTAAATCAAGCACATAAAAAAGTATTGGAATTGTGTTAAAAAAGCTTCACTCACCTGTAGCTACGGAAGTTTATTTTCTGATCGACGACAGTAAACATGACGGCATGTTCGAGTCCCGCTAGCCTGATTGCTGGCACTTCGTCTCCTCTGAAAAAATCTGTCAAGTTCCCACAACATTAGACAAAAAAAAGGACTCCAATTTTCAATTTAAATAACCCAACTATTTTCCTCCTACAGTCAAGCAAAAGATTCTACCAGAGAACTTGTTCTCGCAGGAGAATCGTGAGGTTATTTGTGAATAGCGCCAGGCACGGACCTGTGAATAGGCTTAAAAAGAGCAGGAGGACGAGACGCGTTAGCACTCAAGAGTTTCATGATGCCCACACTGCTGGTTGTCAAGCCCCAACCAAAGTTCTCCAAATAGAATCCGACGAAACTGTTTACACAGGGGGATGTTCCTCTTTGTTCGGGTCCTTGATGTTCACTTGCACCAAATTGTCTCTTTAATTTATGCAATTTGTACGTCACTTTCAGAGGCAACAATGGATCGCCACAAAGTAGCCTCAAGCATCAGTATGACAAACTTGAACATTAGCACCCTACCGTCTCTACGTGTTTGTTTCTAAATTTAGACATTTTCCATATCTCACTTCCTACAGTTTAGAAACACGACCATCTCACCTACTACTGGTGGTGTCAGCCATGTCGGATCACTAAGTGATCAGGAAGTCAGCGAGAATAAACCTGCCTCACTTACCTCAGCAATGTCTCAGCTCTATGGCGTCATGCTTACATAAAGTGGGAGGAGTTTTGATCAGTCGCCTCGAGTTAGAAACAATTTTTCTAATTTCTCTCTAGTTTAGAAACACCTCCATTGCTGAGAAATCCATAAGCAAGAATACACTCAAACGAGGCAGCAAGAATGTTATGACAGAAGAATGTAGTATATCGTTCTGCATCACCATCGGATAAACCTACAACGGATCCTTTCTCTCTGTATATGAACTGTTTGCGTCCGATGCTCTATATTTACAGTGTTCCGTTGAAATTTTCTCGGGAACAAGAATTGTAAAAAAGTAAATGAATCTTCCACGTTGTAGGAGATTTTTCAGAATATCATTAATAGAGTAATGATGGGTATCGTATGCTGCACGATGAAGGCTTCACCACTTTATAAAGTGCTGCAAAGACTGAAAAATGATGATTCTACCAGAGAACTTGTTCTCGCAGGAGAATCGAAGTTCTCCGAGTAGAATCCTACGAAACTGTTACTTAGGGATGTCCCTTTTGCTTTCGGCACCTTTATTCCTCCTCAATTGCATCAAATAACACCTTAATTTATGTAATTTCCGTGTCACTTCCCTGTTTCATTCTCACTGTGTCTTTTGCGGCTGGTCCGACCCACCCGCGTCAGAGTCAGGCTCCAAAGTGTTAAGTTAGCACGCACTTGTACACACTAAGAAGAAAGCATTTGACTGTGTTGAGTGTGGAAAGGCTTTTGGGGCAAAGTATACGGTACTTTACAGCACAAGCACTTGCACACAGTGGAAAGAAAACATTTGAATGTGATGATTGTGGAAAGGCTTTTAAATACAAGAGTCGTATAACACAGTGATTCCTTCGTTTGGCAGTGATTCCTGTTTTATCAACAGAGCCTAATTCATTCTGGAGTGAAGCTTTAAATGCAAATTGTGTTGTGCTGCATTTTGACAAAGTGAAGCGTTTACAGCAACACAGCCGAATTCATACTGGGGAGAAGCCGTTTAAATGCATTGTGTATTTTTTTATTTTATATTATTTTATTTAAGTCATTTAAATGCAAATTGTGAGATGTGCTCTCACGCACGTATGTGAACGTACCTCGTTGTACTTGCAATAAATTTATCTTATAACGCGGCAAGCCATTCTAAACTGTGGAAAGAAACAGTTTGAACGTGGTGCGTTGAAAAGCTATTTCGCTACAGTGTTATTTATTAAACCTAAAAGTGGAATTGCCATTAATTGCAACATTTTTTAAGCTTCATTTAGTCTGGCTCATTGCTGTTGACACCCATCCTGGACATGGTTGGAAAAATCATATTACAAAATCCTACTCGTACAACAAAAGTGATACTAGTTTTTGTTTTGGTAAAAAAAAAAAAGCCAACGTTCGCCTATGAAAAATAGCAAACAAAGAAATAAAGTAAAATGTCGCTTGCTCCCATCAATTTTTTTAATACTACTTTCGAGAACCACTTAATATTTAGCGGCTTTACCGTTCTCTACATACATGTTTGTTCTATTTTTTTGTATTACCGTTCTCTGCCCATGTTTCATTTTTGTTTGTTATGAATCGATGTCGTATGTATTGACGGCCTGTTAGTCACGCCATTAGGTAATCATTACGCAAATTTCTATCTGCTTTGCAATTAAAGAAATATTCTTTGTTCCTCAAAGCATGTTGCCTAAGCTTTCAAAAACTGGTTGCTCAAAACCACGGTAAGTATTATTCTTTCATGGCCAGATCCGCTAACCTGGTTTCAAAACAAAACTTGTCATCGCGTGCTCTTTTGTTAGATTTTCAAAACAATGTTTTTGTCTTGCCCTAAAATAAAAAAACTTGTTTCCTTCTCACTCCTATAAAAGGAAAAGACCGGAGAATCAAATTTTCTTTTCGTAGCCAACCTGGTAGGTTAAGGCCGATTTTGTTTATTTTTATTCTAGTTGATGTACCAAGAAGCACGCTTTGATGAGGTTGCTGGCAACCATACCCATGACACTTGGGCACTTACCAATGAGAAGACTCTTTAACCGTTGGTACTCGGGTTGCTGTTCGAAGGCATCACCGGTGAATATAAGACAAGGTTTAGTGCCTACCGGAATTTTAGGACCCTGAAATGAAATTTGTAATACTGTAACTGATAAGAACCACATCAAAATTAAATCATTATATTAAAATGCTGATGTCAGAATAACAAAGAACTTGTATATTGGAATTGGAATTCCAATTCCTCGCTTTTAGCATCCATGTTGCTCCCGGAAACTAATGCTTATGGATGGTTATCGTTTAGCTTCACAGAAACAGATGACCAGTTAGTAAGCGACTACACACATCATATAAACATGCACCGTTAACCAACTTATCGGAAGTATTTGAGTTGAATAATACTTCACACTAGATTCTTACTAACCTAATGGGAATCTCATTAATTTTGGTACTCTTTAATTCCCTTGTCATTTCATTGCAAAATTTTCCTTTAGTCTTATACATTAAAGCAAAATTCACAAACACGGGAAATCTTTTTAGACACTCAAACTCAAATACTCTCAGTATTATGCAAATTCCCAATAGGCAATAATTCTATAAAAGGTGTTAAATTATGGTACTCGTTCTTCTTCAGGCTACTATAAAATGTGTTTTCTTCTGCTTCTTATATTGCTGTTTGTGCTGCTATATCGGGGGAATTATTCAAATAGCACGGGCCTCATACACCTATATGCGTCCGGCCGTGTTTGTTGTCGTTATACATCAGGTCGAGAAAGAGATGGAGAAAGATCTTCAACGCATCACCAACATCCCTGAGGGAGTATACTGAGTACCATGCAGTGATTGCGATATGGTATTTATAGGCAAGACTAGGAAGGGAATAAGTGAAAGGGTCAAACAGCACATGGCAGATACCAGAAATAAGGTAGAGGCAAACAGCATCGCATCTCACTGCGCGAGTACTGATAACACATCGCATGGAATCATAACTGCAGATGACATCGGTATTTAAGAAGAATAGAATCGCTAGCAATTCAGCATGACATTTAGAAAGGTGCATCACTCATGAACCTTCAGCTGGTAACTTTGTGATCACCTGAACAGGAAGTGGCACTGTCGTAACAATGAACAAGACTCGGCCTAACACACAACAACAAACGCGACCTGACCCACACAGAGGGCTAATAGGCCCGCGCTATTTCAATAATACCATCGATATAACCAGCAGTCATCTAGATCGTGAATGGGAACTGGAGAGAGCCAAATGAGCTACCCTCTGAATACCGGGGGCTTACAAACCGCTCAAATCCGCACGTGATCCACAGCCAAAAAGCAGATAATATAGTAGAAGTCCAGAAAAACTTATCAGCCCGATGAAGCGGCAGTATGTCGTTGAAAATTCGCGAAAAAACCAAAATTTTTCCGGGGTCAAAATTGGTTTCTATCGACTAATCAAAAATTTATATACCTGTAAATTTAATTGCTCTCAGTTCCTGGGTGCTCCTTATGTCTTGAGGTTTTTTCGCGCTTTAGATACGGCCAGTGAACAACCCTACTCCGCATGCGTCACCATGCGCAGCCCTCCTATAAAAGCAGAGAGCTCACCCCTGGTGGCCATCTCTTTTTCCTCTCAGTATGTCAACCATGATGGTGGCTCGAGAGGGGAGGCATGGTGGATATTTACAGCTAGTATAAATTTCCGGTTAGAAGATAGAAACCAATAGTGACGCCGGAAAAATTTAGGTTTCTAGTCGTCGGCACGAAAATTTCTATTACCTGTAAATTTAATTGCGTTTACAGTTGACCTCGTCAATAAAGGTGGCGGGCACCATCATGGCGAGTTACCCAGGGTTACGGACAGGCTCCCCCAAAAGTTTACCAAAACTTTGCACTTTATTGATAAAATAAGCAGAAACAGGTATTTGGATCTCTTTTGTAGGATGTGGTGGCCCTGAAACGGGCCGTTTTGTTAGAGATGAGGTCTTGCTTCAGTCTTCTGCCGGGAGATCTTCCTTTCGTCTTCTGGAGGTCTTCGTTGCTGTATCAAGTGCTTAAGGGGGTTGGACAATGCATCTGGCTGTTATGATAGAACCCAGACGGTGTAGTCCATCTTCCTGTCTTGTCATGTCCCTGAAGTAGTGACTTGTGAAGACAGATTGGCTTCTCCATGATGCTGCTTGAAGAATTTTGGCGATGGAGACTTGGTTATGAAACACCCATGAGGTTCAAAGTGCCCTGAACTCGTGTACGGTGACTCTGATGTTGTTGTCCCTGCAGCTGATGTCTTGGTCTTCGTAGGCCTTGTGAATGACTCTTTTAATCCAGTTTGCAATCATAGCAGCAGACGTTACATTTGTACCTTTAGTGAAAGGGAGGAAAGAGTTGTCGATGGCCTTTTCGGCATTCGGGGTCAGCTGTGCGCTTGAGATAATAGCGTATCGGGTTCGTCGCCAATGATGTTTCGTTTAGAAGGTTCTGAGGGTCTTTGTGTTTTGACGCGGAAATCAGGTCGAGGTCTGAGATGGATGTATTTGTAGTTGTCGAAAAAGAAGCAGTAGGTAGGGTCGATTCATAAGGCTGTAACGTGTGTTCAATGTAGAAGCCAAACTTGAAGTAGTTAAACCTGATTTAATGCGGAATAATCATGACAAGATTTGGGTTACATTATTACGTTCTTTCTCAACGGGAATAGAACACCGGGCTCTGAAGCCCTTGACTTTTATATGCTCCGGTCGGATCCAGAGCTCCACCGGACAACCAAACAGCTTGTAAGTTCATTAACCAATCCAGTTCATGGTTACAAAGTGTTCACCAATCGTGGCCAACAATACTAGGCCACATTCTCCTGCAAGTCCGCTCATGGTTTTGGCGCAAAACCTGAAAGTCCTTGCCGTTGCACAAGTGATTTTGGCGCCAACAAAAGTCAACCACAACACAGCAGCACACAGGTAGGTACAAGGGTGAGCCAATGTCTGTTACACCCCCATACTTCAAGTACTTTTTTGGAATAAAAAAGTCTGGTAAGCACAAGTCCAATGGGAAAATCAGGAAAGCCCAAGTCAAATTAGGATGCACACACATCAGTTGCAATACAGTGGCTTTGCTTTTTTTTTTTGTACTCTCCCCCTTACACAAAATGTCGGCTTAGAGTATCAGCATTGGAATTTTTCTTCCCAGCTTTATGACAGATATCAAATTCATAATCCTGGAGTGCTAGTGACCAACGGAGTAGCCTACCATTTTTTGTACCTTGATTCCTTAACCATACAAGAGGATTGTGATCAGTTAAAATTATATCTTGAGCCTACAATGTAATGTCTGAGTTTATGGATCGCCCACACCACACAGCAACATTCTTTCTCAATTGTACTGTAAGCAAGCTCTCGTGGAAAAAATTTCCTTGAAAGAAACAAGACTGGATGCTCATTGCCGTCATTGTCTTCCTGGCACAAAATCGCTCCCATACCTCGGTCACTCGCGTCTGTTTGAATCAAAAATCTCTTAGAATAATCCGGTGCATGTAATACCGGTTTCTTAGTGATTGCGGCAAGAGCCTGAAACGCGTGTTCACACACATCATCCCAATCTACCTTTGTAGGTTCGGATGCTTTCAATTTGTCTGTCAAAGGACTAGCAAGCTGAGCAAAGTTAGGTACGTAATGCTGGTAATAGCCTACTAACCCTAATGTTGACCTAATTACCTTCTTAGTTTTAGGCCTATGTAACTGACTAACAGCCAAAACTTTGATGTCCGTAGGGGACCTAACACTACCACCCACTTCATGACCTAAGTAAACTGCATGATCCATACCAAACTGGCATTTTTTTGGATTTATAGTTAGTCCTGCCTTCTGAACTTCCTGAAGGAATTTTAAAGTGTGATTTAGGTGTTCCTCCCATTCCTGAGATTTCACGGCAACATCATCAAGAAATGGTCCTGCAAATTCCCTTACATTTTTGCAAACTTGTTCCATTAATCGTTGGAAGAAAAAAGGAGCATTTTTACTACCAAAATTCATCACTAAATACTTATAGACTCCTTTATGTGTTATGATAGCTTTCAATTCTCTTGCCCTTGGTGAATTTGGGACTTGCCAAAATCCCCTAACAAGGTCATAAATCGAGATAAATTTAGCTTTACTAGCTTCCTCTACCATTTCCTCAACTAAAGGCATTGGGTATTTTCGCGTTTTAGTACCCTCATTCAATAGTCGATAATCTGCTACTGGCCTAGGGTCTTTATCCTCCTCCTGAACAATTATTAGCATAGGAGAGACGCATGTGCTTTTGCTCTCACGAATAATCCCTAACTTTAACATTCTATCTAACTCTGTTTCAATGAGTTGTTTTTGTCTTGGTGAGTAACGGTGCAATGTTGCCTGCTTAATTGGTTCACCTGTTAACTCTAAATCAAATTCAATTAAGTTTGTTCTCCCAGGAGTTAAAGAAAATACCCTTGGTACTTGACTAAATACTTGTTTTAGTTCCTCAATCATTTGTGGGGTCATGGTACCTAAGCTTTTAGCCATGCTAATGACTTCCTCTGGACTCAAATACTCAGGAGTTTTCCCCTCCCAGATTGGGGTTTCCTCAATTTCTTCCGGTGCTAATATGACATTCACTGACTGTGTCAATTGCATGGAAGTAAGGCTTTAGCATATTCACATGATAAATTGCTAATTTAGTTTTGGCCTTATTTAAAGCTATTTGGCAATTTACTTCTCCCAGCTGTTTCACTATCGTAAATGGCCCTTTCCAGAATACCTCAAGTTTGTGTTTCCTGTCAGTTTTGAGTACTAATACCTCGTCTCCCTCCTTATACTGCCTATCACGGGCCCCTTTATCATAATACTTTTTTGCTTTGGTTTGAGCTTCAAGTGTTGCTCTTCTGCTAATGCCCTACTGTTTTGAAACCTATTTAGCAAGTTATACACATGTTCAACTACTGTAACATTTACATCTTCATCCTCCCACCTATCTTTAAGTAACTGTAATGGTCCTCTAATGTTGCTACCATACACTAGTTCCGACGGTGTGAAATTAGTGGTTTCATGCACTGAACTACGAATAGCAAAGCATACTACTGGCAAACACTGCTCCCAATCATTTGGATTTTCCAAACACAAAGCCCTTAAAATATCTTTTAAATTCCTGTGAACTCGTTCCACAGAGTTTGACTGAGGCCTATGAGGAGAACTATGCATAACATTGTTTGAGAGAGATGTCTAAATGGGGTGCCAAAGTGGGGACGAGGCCCCTATTCAGAGTATACGCTTCATGAAGAGGGAGATTCGGTAGGACGTGCTTAGTGGAAGCGTTTAGGTTAGACGTAGTCCCTAGGGCGATGTCACGAAGGAGCAGACTAGAATTGAAAAGTGGTCTGGTGAACCAATTGAAGGCGTGGAAGGTGGCGAAAGACATCTTCTTAAATAACTCGGAGATCAGGAAATGTATGTATTTGATGTTTCTTTGACTTGATTTGAGGGTAAGTCTTTCACAAACAAAGTTGATTGTGGTGCCAAGGACGTCAGCTTGATATGCAGCACGGAAGCCATGACGTAAGATCCTATCATTTTCTTTGAGGATGACAGTGGGAACTTCGGCCCGTTTGGGAATGAAAAGAGCAGTTCCAAAGTTCATTTTGGCTTTGGTGGCAAGGAATTCAGACTGTTGGTAGGTTTCAAATTGTCGTGGGTTCGCTGCGCCGTCGCCAGAAAAGTGAAAGAACCAGGATTCACGGCCGGGTTGGGGAGGAGGGGTCCGTATCTAGCTCGAGTGGTTTACCTTTGCCTAAGCGTGAATCTCCAGTGCGAAGCAGTGTGGTGAGAATGGTTGTTGATTGGCCGACTTTCGGTCTTTCTCTGTTGTTCGTATCGCGTAGACCGAAGCCAAATCCCGTTGAAAGTCTTGTTCTTTGCAGAAGGGAGGGAAGGACCAGGCTTGTAAAGGTAGTCATCTGGGATGATGGTTTCTACTGCTTTCAGGAGGTCGTTATCAGCTTGAAGGGAGTCCTCATAAGGGTCAATCGGTTGCCGTTCGAAGTTTACTTGTGGTGTGCGCAGACGTCTTCCGAGGGTGGAAGCTGAATATAAGCCGTCATCTGGGTGGATAATGGTGCTCGGCAGGTGTTGAAGGTCAAGGGAAGAGGACGTTTGTTCTGAGATGGTGTGGGCACTGGGGATTGCTATCTCTTATGGGAATCATTGTCGGAGGATGCCACCCACTCACATGGATGCGTCCATGCGAAGAGGTGGGAGGAACAGGGTTGTTGGGTTTAGCCTTGTAAGAAATATCTTTGATTGCGCAATCCATAAGGCGGTGAACTTCTTGGACGGTAGTGCATCACAGTGCTGTTTGCGTTGATGAGATGCAGAAGATGAGAGTTCAATCAGGCGGCAGTCGGTGTTGACCGCATGGGATTGGAGATGCCGTGGTGCGGTAAGGAGCTGTTGAGGTTGATGGGCGAGTTGGGGAAGGCAAAACCACGATGCTTGGGTCTTCGGGTGGAGGACTGGTGGGTGGAGTCATTGAACGACGAGCAGACGAGTCCATAGTGGGCGAGGACGTTCGTGAAAAATCTTCTGGATGAAGGACTTTCGCGAAAGATCTTCCGGATGGTAGGTCTTCAGGGCCGGGGACTTTCGACAAGAGATCTTCTAGGAGACAGACTTTCGACGAAAGATCTTCAGGATGAGGGTACTTCAACCAGCGAAAGTTCTAGAGGCGAAAAATGCTGGAGACTTCAGAGCAACCGTCTTCGACGAGAGCTTGAGGAAAAGAGATGGCCACCAGAAATGAGCTGTCTGCTTTTATAGGAGTGCTGCGTATGGTGACACATGCATAGTAAGGTTCCGCACTGGCCGTATCTAGAGAGCCAAAAAACCTCAAGACATAAAGAGCACTCAGGAACTGAATGCAATTAAATTTGCAGGTAGAAATTTTTGTGCCTACAACTAGAAAGGTAATTATTGAATTTGAGAACGTGTGCAAACTTTGTGTGAATTTTGAGTATTTGATCGTATTTCACGGTATGTTTTGCAATGAAGTTTTTCGTAATCTGACCTCTTACCGACACTGAAAGTCTGGACTGATGTCCCCACAGCGGAATTTTGGCAACAACATCCATCACTATGGTTACATTTTATTTTAGCAATGCGCTTTGGAAAAAAAAGCTTAAAATCTGGCGAGTGTTTACAAGACACAGGAGAGAAATTCCACGACAATTCAGCCAAAGAGTGCGGGTGCGATTTAGGATATTTCGTGGTGAACCCATCTACTTATTCTCCCTTTGGGATGTAATCGACGTGTCCTAACCTCTTTTAAATCTGCCTGCAGGAAATTAGATAATTGAAAACGCCTGTACAGTACCCAATGTACGAGTCTCTGTGTATTGCAAAGTCACATACAACTATTTCACAATTGTTTGCTTAAAAAGTTAAAATACAAGTAGCGTGCAGGCAACTTATGTTCGCCATCTTTCCTGGGCATGTGCCAACACCACAAAGTGCTTGCGAATGTTTACACTGGTAAACACTACGGGAATGTGAGCAGAATAACTTGAATTAATTAAAAGTGAAATTGAGTCGAGTTTTTACTTACAGAAAAGTTGAGCATTGTGCAGAGTTCGAGTACTTGGTGAACAGTTTGCTCCCAAGTTTATCTTTAACTCGGGATAACAACTAAGACATTTGTGTGGATCAATGCGTACATATATTTTTCAAGTTTTAGGGATATACATTAAAAACGATATGCTTTTAATTTGCACCAATGGAAAGCTTGTCAAGACGATGAATTTGGTACATTGGAATGACAAAATCGGTACACAAGATAGCAAGTATGGATGTGAGCAATGATCTGGTTTCAATACAAGTTACATACTAAGCTGGGCTAAAAATGCACGTCCCTAGTAGAAGCGAATTACATACAAATAAACCATTTAACAAAACAGCTTTTCATCTGGTGGACCCAGATCAGAGAAAGTTCTATGAACAGTACTTTTCAAGACCAACGGAAACGACAGAACACAATGCGTGTCTCTCCAAAGTGTTTCTAAATGATTGTGTAAACGTAGTGATTACTGTATTTCCAAAAACTGCGTACATCACCTCTGCCTGTAATAAAGCTATACTTTTTACAACAATTGGAAGGCTGGATTTGGTTTTAATGCTCTAACAGCGAGTGAGTTAAGGAAAACTAATTATCCCATCAACTCTACCTACACGTTTCAGGACCTTCATCAGGCTACAAATAATGTTCAATGCAGAAATTGTAAGTAACACGTACAAATACTTCAGCATTCAATATTATTTACCACAAATTCCTTGATTGCTTTGTACTTTTCAATTCCTAGTTCGACCATGTCCAACAAATGGTAATCGTACATACGCCCTAAAATAAATACAAAAAAATTATTTTGAAATGCACAGATATAAACATAAAAGCAGTTTGGTATGCTAAAATCCACCCACACTAGTCAGTGGCGAGAGTGTTAGCGACA